>WTXF01000032.1:0-271874 GCA_022496215.1 Russula brevipes | reverse complement strand
CGTCGATCCCCACTTTGCTCGCCTTCTCAGTGCCCTGACGCTCTCCGCCAAGGCACTTTGTGCCTCTAGCCAACGCGGTGCCCCTCCTTCCTTCTGCACACCATGTGGCTGCGGGGGGTGCGACTACTGCACATGGAGCCACCGTCGCGACCGAGGACGGTCAAGATTTCGAACCGGCCTCCAGCTCCACCATTCACGCTGACTCCGGCACGCAAGATCCCGACACCGGCAAAGGCGGCTCGCGACGCTTTCAAGACCAATGGATCCGACAGCCCTCAAGGTCCGGTCGCTGGTCGCTGCCACCACCACAAGCCTAGCGCCGGCAGCCTGCAAGCCTGGGTGGAAACTGCCGTCGACGGCATGTACGGTTCAGATCTCGCCCGTTCGGCGTTTGGAGCACCCAATTGTAAGTCCTCATCCTTTTTTTTAAATTTCGACCACCACTCATCCCCGGATTCAGAGTAAGTGAACAACCCTACAAATCCCGTTCGGTCCCTCTCACAGTCGTGGAGCAGCCACAGCAAGACCCCGCCGACGACCTACGCGGAGAGCGCGTCGCCGCGCCGAGCGACCAAACGGGGCACATCACGGCGGGCACGAAGAACGCGCGGAGCTCCCAGGGAGCAGCCGCCACGATGACATCGCGGCGACTGTGCGACCTGCGCATCGTGCGTCACCGGCGTTGAGCGACTAAACGTGAGTACATCGCGGCGGGCAGGCACGAAGAAAACGCGGAGCTCTCAGGGGACAGCCGCCACGACGACATCGCGGCGACCTGCACGACTTTCGCATCGTGCGTCACCCGCGCCAAGCGACCGAACTCGAGCACATCGCGGCGGGCACGAAGAACACGCGGAGCTCCCAGGGAGCAACCACCACGACGACATCACAGCGACCTGTGCGTCGTGCGTCACCCCCGCCGAGCGACCGAACGCGAGCACATCGCGGCGGGCACGAAGAACGCGCGGAGCTCCCAAGGAGCAGCCGCAACGACAACATCGCAGCGACCTGCGCCTCGTGTGTCGCCTGCGCCGACCGAACGCAGGCACGTCGCGGCGGGCTACGAAGAACGCGCGGAGCTCCTAGGGAGCAGCCGCCACGATGACATGGCGGCGACCTGCGCGACCTGTGTCTCGTCACTCGTGTCGCCCGCGCCGAGTGAACAAACGCGAGCACATCGCGCACAGCGAGCACGACCACATGAAACAGAACTCTATTATCCTTTTATGTAGTAGTTTACATACTATAGATACTTAGAAGTGAAACCCGCAGTTATAAAACTGCGGGTTATAAAAAATGCTAGATGTAGACATACCGTACTTAGCTGTAAATTATACGGCCGTAAACCGATACGGTACGGTTTGCAGCCCTAAATTCACTAGCCACAATGGCAGAGCTGAAGTGGGCTCCCCTGCTTAGTGTCTCTTAAGTCTTCTTATTTTTGGACATGTTCTTAGTTAGAGGGAATTTTCTTATGTTTTGGAATCTTCTTACATTCTGAAATGCTCTTATTTTTCAAAATTTTCTTATTTGTTGGAATCTGCTTATTTTGGGGAAATTTACTTATTTTGAGAAACTGCTTATTTTTGGGAACATTCTTAACTCTCTGAGATCTCCCTTATCTTTTTGGGAGCCTTCTTAACACTCTGAAATCCTCTTATAGTCCCTTATCTCCTTAAATTTTTTTATTCGTCTTAGCCATGAAAATCTCTAAGCATAAATTCAGGAGATAAGCTGTTTTAAGCAAGATAAGAAGGATTCAGATGGATTCAGCGTTTTGACGTTTTCCTGATGCCATCCACTTGGCCAATAGTCAAAATGTGACCGGAGAGCTGTCGTGCCGCAACGAGTGCCGCAACTAGTTCCCCAGCAACCCCCAATGGCTGGTTCCCCACTAAAACAATATTTTGGAGAACAGGCAATACTTCTGTTACTCCTTCCTCAGCAAGTTCACATAGGACAGGCACAACACGTAATGCAATCTCCTTGCATAGGTATAGATCCTTCACCGAGGTAAACGGGCGTAGAAACTCCAGCCATGGAAGGTCCTCCAACTGGCCTTCGGGAATTGGTCCCTCCCAATCTGTATCTCCGGCGATGGCGAGGCGCTCTAAAGTGGAGAAAGGAGGGAAAGAGTGTGCACAGATCCGCACCAGAGACGAAAGCTGCGCATCGTGATCGTCATCCAAGTCGCCACGGGTGCAGGTGGTTTCCAACACAAGTATATGACAACCACTCGACATTGTATGTGGGAAAGCAGTGAGTTCGATTCGGTCATCGAAAACGGTCAGTCGTGCTTGAACGAGTTGTTTGAATCTTCCGGTGCGGTCGATGAACAGGAGAAGTTGTAATGTATCAAAATGGAGCAGATCAAATATGATCTTGATGTCCTCGAGAAGGGGGGCATCAATCCGAGCCACGAAATCCCCCAGGTACTCGTTATTCCCTTCGAACGCAAATACGGTCAGAGAGGGAAGGACCGTGCGTGTCTGTGGAGGGCGACATCCGCTTGCTCCGAGTGGGTCGAGACCAGATCGAATGGATGGAAGGTCTAGGTTTAGGTCTCCAAGCTTGGTCATCGTGGATAGGCAAGTAACCATCGCCTCGGGTGAAACCGACAACACGGAATCCTGAGGGACGGTAATGTGAATTTTGGTAAGATTATGGGCGGACAAAAGTAGTCGCTGCAATGCTGGACCTCGAACGTCCTGCAACCGAAGTGTTTGTAGACGCGGTGCGGATCCACCCAAGAATGAATCGAGAAGGATCGCCGGCTGTTCGGTGCCTGGGCCCGTAATAATCTCCAGGTCTTTTAACTCCGGGAACGGCTCTTGCATCGCTGAGACGAGCCTGGGAGTAAGGACACACCAGAGGAAGATACGTTGCACCCGGTCTCTGTGCTCGAGTGCAGCTGTGAGATTATCCTCCTCACCGTCCCTGAGCGGCCACCCACAGGAAAAAGCAGATACGGCAATGTCAAGAAGCGCAGGCCAGACGTCCAGCATATCTCTCGTGGGTGTTCTTCCGGTGCAGCGGAGGTGTATGTTCAGGTGACGTGGCGATGCAAATACGATGGACCGCCATCTTCGGCAAACATGAACCAGCGTACTCCATACACGCTCATATGGATCATCTAGATATAAATTGAAAATCCTTAGAAGGGCGTCGTCTGTGAGCTTTCCAATTGCCGCCGTTGGCAGGCCTGAGCCACTTGAACTCAGTGAGCGCAAGAAGGCATGCACGTAAATACTCACGTCGACTGGCTCCGGCACAAAACTCCGATGTAAGACACCCGCCTGTATGTAATTCTATGGGACTTGTCATGGAAAGGGTATTGGGGGTTGAATAACGTTGGATAGTTGGTGGCAATGGCTTGATTACGGGTGTAAGTTGACTGATGGGATTAGCCAGCGTCAAGTGGTGCGATACACTGGTGATGCTGAGGAGACGCAATGTCGTGGCTGGGTTGAGGAATCGAGATCACTCGGATGTGGGTGTGCAGGGCCCTCGAAAATTCTAGGAGATTCGAGGACAAAACAGAAATATGTCGATGTCGATAAAGTCGTTATAGAAGTTGAACGAGAATAAACCTGTAAGCAGGAGGGTCGAACGAGAGAGTTCGAAGGCGGAAAGTAAAGGGAGGAAGTTTAAGATGGAAAGAGAAAGAGTATGAGAGAAATGTGAAGAACACGCACACAAGTTTTCGAGGGAAAAATGTTCTCTCGTTCCAGCGATCCCAGACCATTTTTATACAGAAGTAGCTATGAAAGACATTCCGAAAACTTCGAGTTATTACTGTACTAACCGAGGACAACAAAGCATGGGTAATCATGGGGACACAAAGACACTGCACAAAGACGGAGCAGAAGGGCTACGATGCCATTAAAATCGAAAATGAGGCTAGATAACCGAACGTGAGTCGTAAAACAAGGCTCTCGAACAAAGGCCAGAATGTAACCGAGTCTGACGCGCTGATAATCGAGACTAGTAAGTAAATGGATGAAAGGAAACTAGAATTATGACACATTATCAAAGGAAAAAGATGACAAGGGAAAACAGCGTGTTGAGTCCCTAGCGCAACACGAGCTTGAAACGCACGCTAAGACATTTGCGTGTGTTTTCGTGAGGCACTGCAGTGGTAACGCTGACCTTACAAAACTGACTTCAGTCTGTTGGAGAAAGGCTGGGGAACGGAAAGCGAGCAAAGACTATCGTATTTCAAGTGCCGTTAATAAGCCAATGTGCGTGCCAGTGTACGGTATGCGTGAAAAATAAAAAAAGATTGGGTGACTGAAGTCCGGATTCAGCCATTGGCACTGGCGGACGGGCTAAACAATGATCATAGATCTCACCGCGGAAAAGATCATTTTTCACCTCGAACATTGATAGTCCTGAGTTGCGTCCGCCAAGGCGTCCGCACGGCTCAGGTATGCACACAAAGACATGCCTGAAGACTTCTGATGGGGCCATTCGGACACACCAATGTCCGATAGCCGGCGCATAAGACAGCAAATGTACAATAGCTGCCCCGAAGGGGATCATCTGCAAAAAAGGTTTGCTCCATAGTTACCCAATAAAGTATATAGTTTCTCATAGTCATCATAGACAATCTTGTACTACATAGCTCTTCATAGTCAATATAACATCATATATATCTATATATTCCTATATACAATTACTGAATGCTACAAGCTATCCATACTAATGGGAATGACACATGTCTATGGCAGCTATAGTATCTATACATTTCTTGATGCCACAAACATACGGATTTCGAGTTGCATACGACACCGACGAACGCGGGGCACGTGCCGTAGATCCCGAGCGAGTGCACGCCCGGCATGGGAAGCGCGCAGCGCCGCATGTACAGCTCGCGCAGGCGCGGTGCGAAGGGGGCAGGCGCAGTGAAGCAGGGCTCAAGGGCGGGTACCTGCGGGGGGAGGAGCGGCAGGCGAGTGTGCTCGAGCTCGTGCGTGAAGGACAGGCCCACGTAGGCGGCGTAGCGATGCGGCGCAGTTGTGGGTGCGAGCGAGGCGTCGCGGGAGGGGCCACGGAACGTGGGGTTTGAGAGAGGAGATGGAGGTGGTGGTGGTGTGGGAAGGTAGATGGATCGTAGAGGTGGAGCGTGATGCTCTGGCAGGTGCTGCGTGCGGGTGGGGCGTCGGGAGACGATGGGGCACTGTCGGTGCTGGTGTGGCTCGAGAGTTGGACCCGTTGTTGAAGGAGCATAAGGAGATGCGTGGCATATGTGGGGGAGACAACGTGTGCGTCTCGGAGGAAGATGTCATTAGTTATCCAGTGGAAAGACGTACTCACCAGCGGGAGGGCGACGACCGCCGATGAGGAGGTTGTGACGCTCCGTCGTTGAGAGTGGGAATGGTCAGTTCATCATTGGGGGGGAAGGTGGATCGGCGGGTGGTGGGCGTCGAGAGGGTCAGGGAGAAGATGGGGAGGGCTTGCTCCTGCGTCGGCGTCGGCGGCCTCCTTCGGTGCGTGCTGAGCCTCTTCCACTGAGTTCCCTCCTCTTCAGTGGGAGAAGGAGGGGGCGACGAGGGACTGATTTGGTGGAGGGTCGGGTGAGGATTTGCAGCGAGCGGGGGGTGGGCGTCGGGAGGGGGCTCGCAGCTGCGTCGGCGGCCACCTTCTTTCAAGTTGGTGCGTGCCGGACGCCCTCCTCCGCGGTGGGAGAAGGAGAAGGAACGGATGCGCTCACCGGATGTTCTTGCGAGCCAGAGAAGACAAGGCCCGTGCACAGTCGAGGCCACGTGCGAGGCCGACTGGCCCACACGAAAGCGATCGACCGAGGCAGAGCCAGCCATTGTTGGAGCCTCCTTTGGGAGGAGGCCGTCGGGGCGCCAGCATTGGGGACGCGGGCAATGGCAGGTGGTAGGCAAAAGGCAGAGGGCACCGGATGAGGACGAGCAAGAGCAGCTGAAGTGGTGCCATCGCAACTGTGCATGGTCAAGGCTACGCACAAGGCCAACTGGCCTGCACGAAAGCGGTCGACCAAGGCGGGGCACGCAAGGAGAGGGTCGGTGCAGGGATGGCGGGTGGTAGGCGGAAGGCGGAGGGCGGGTGGTAGGCAGAAGGCGGAGGGCGCTGGACGAGGGTGGTGAGGACGAGAGCCAGAACGAGAACAAGAACAAGACGGATGGTGCGGCGGGCAAGGTGGCAGGCGGAGGTGGCGGACGATGTGGAAATGGGGACCATTGGAGACTATTGAGTTGCGCTACAGTACTTGTGCGCTCCCAAGTCCCCGTTGCCAAGTCCCCGTTGAGTCCGTGTTTGCGCTACCCAAATCCCCATCAGTTCCCTGTCATGTGACACTAGTTGAACAAATTGTGTCAGAGATGCACCAGACTCTGAAAAACAGGATATAATCTGGTGCTCTTCCGTCTTGGTGTCTCGCTCTTTCCCCTTGCCGCTTCTCCCACTTGGTACTGGGTTATCCCTCCACGGTGAGCAGCATACCCCCTGTGGTGGGTAAAAGTTTACTTACCTCTCCCTTTCACAGTCACGAGGCTCTTCTCTTCTGTGTTGTGCTGAAATGGTATGTGCTTTGATCTTCTGGCATGTATCTTACTCATCATTGTCAAACTTGACTCAGGTGTCTCTGTGACATGGTGCCAACACTAGCCCCTTTTCCTGACATCACTGGGCTCTTGGAACATTTGAACTTGAACCAGGTAGGTTTGTTTTACTTCTAGTTGCACTCATGTCGTGACTGACTTCCCTCCCAGGGATCATATGTGGCTTTATTCCCTCTGAATTTGGCCACGCTATTGAAGGAGATGGGGGGTGATCGTATTAAGTATATTCGAGTTGTTAGCTACCTAAATTGTATCCGCGCTCTGGAGAGATTATGGACGAGAGTAGGAGTGGGAGAAAGACGATCAATTCTCTTAGGGGTCCTTCAGGACACTCCTTTTGTATTTACTGTACAAGTATCCTACTTTGATTTTCGGGGTTTTACTAAGCTAGCCCGAGGCGTTCCAGAACAACGCGGAAGTATAGTACTCTGACATGTGAAACCTAACTCGAGACCAAGGCAGAGCGCGTGAAACTTCGTACACAAAAGGCAATTTCTTACATAAGACGAATGCACCACTTCAAGAGGCCATAGCACGAACACGAAACAAAAGGCCATACACTCGAGAACAAAAGACCGTGTCTCTTCACGAGACATTTTGCACCACGCTCCTGGTTTGTTAAAAAAATATACCTTGTGTTTTTCGGCATTTTTTTTCGTGATCACATGCATGGCCCGACATTTGGAACTGCAAAGTATATATATTCTTGAAACTAGAGAGTGCGCTACATTAGCTACATAATCTATATAGGCTTTAGAGCTATCTAAATACTTGAACTATATAGCCTATGGTAGAAGTAGTGCTTGGCTATGGGAGCATATATACATGGGGGAAGTCTATGGCACTACACAAGCTATGTAAGCTATATAGCTCGGTATAGACCAAATTTTTTTTGCAGATGATATGTCTATCAGAACAAGAAGTAGCTTCAGTACAGTAGCTAGTAACTTACTACAGTAGTAAACTGAATCACGTGATTGACAATTGATGGGCGCTGCGCTGACTAAGGCGTTCTCGCTTCCCACCAGCATCTCTCCGATGTCAGCTTCAAAGGATCCAATCGCGGGAGAGGGTATTGAAAGGGAGGTGTGGGTTAAAGAGGGTCAGGGTGAGTGTTAACACACATGTCCCTCTTCCAATGATTCCGAGTTGAGCGTCACTATTACAAGCACCGCTAAAGGTGACGATTGGAACGCTTGCAGACGAAACCCTCCTGGAGATATTCCTTTTTTATCTGGCTGGATATGATGAAAATAGGTGGCATACGCTGGTTCATGTGTGTCGAAGGTGGCGACTTGTCACATTCGGATCCCCGTGTCGCCTCAATCTACGTCTTCGCTGTACAGAGAAAACACCTGTCAAGAAGATGTTAGATATCTGGCCAGCCATCCCCGTCAGTGTATCAAGCTGTGCAGACTTGCTACATGACGACGCAGATAACGTCTTCGCCGCACTCGAACACCGCGATCGTATTTCTTCAGTTCTCCTCCGGATCGTTTCCGACTCGTTATGGGAGCGATTTATCGAAGTTATGCAGGGTCCATTTCAGGCACTTACACATCTTACACTCCGCACGTTTCGCCATAGACCGGCCCTTCCGGATTCATTCTTGGGTGGATCAGTTCCACGTTTGCGAATACTCCACTTTGTGGCCATTCCATTTCCGGGATTGTGGAAACTACTTCCGTCTGCCAGTAATCTCGTCTGTCTCTCGCTGTATCAGATTCCCGATTCCATGTACATTTCACCCGAGGCGATGGTCACCTGCCTCTCGGCATTGACCAGGCTCTTAATATTTAGGCTTGAATTCGCTACCCTTCGATCTCTACCTTACAGAGCAAGTCGATACCAACCGTCGCTGACATATGTTAACCTCCCCACTCTCATCCAATTCAGCTTTACGGGCGTTAGTTGGTACTTGGAGGATCTCGTCCTCCAAATCAATACCCCCCTACTTGACAAACTCAACATAACGCTCTTTGATCACCATATTGTCAACACTTCACAACTTCCCCGGTTTATTGACCGTACAGGAAACTTTGGGGAACATAATAAAGCATATATCTTCATCGATCACGACATTATGGTCATACTACCCGCAACCAAAAGGACAGACGGTCGCGCAAGTCTCACATTGAATATCCCCCACGGCGAGACAGATCAGCAATTTTCCTCTATTTCCCGAGTCTTTTCCTCAACCTTTCCTCCATTCTCCCGATTGGAGTGCCTTTATATCCGTGGGGAACGATTTTGGGGTTTAACTCCGCAAGACTACACCGCCTCGTGGCAAGATCTTTTGCACGCATTTACCGCTTTAAAGGATCTGTACTTAGCCAGGGTCATCGCGCTCCGTGTGGCACCTGCCTTGGAACAGCTTGACGAGACACGAGTAACAGAAATATTACCCGCGCTTCAAAATCTTTTCTTGGGGGGCCTCGGCCATCGGAGGCTGTCCGGCGGTTCGTTGCGCAGCGACAACTCTCTGGTCACCCTGTAGCGGTCCACAGTTGGGATGGCGTATCCGTTACATGATTACAATTTTGCTTTTACTTTTACCGTGACCTTTCGCTTCATACGGTGTAGCAGCAGCACCATCTCTAGAATGGAGATAACTTAGAATCTGCCTACTCTTAGGACTACAGCACATGACTCAGATTGGATACATTTTGCCACAATTTTTCTCTCTGGCGCATGTCTTCGCCTCATTCTATATCTTCCTTTCTCCCTCTCGGAACGCCTTGTTTTCCCATTTACTGCCTTGAACGACCTGTATTGCGGTCACCTGGCCTGCGAGGCTCTCCGGGGACACAAGTGCCGCGCTTTCAAAAACATGTTCTTGGAAATACTGGAGCCAAAAGTTGTCCAGTAGTCTATGCATCAGGAAAAACCTCCCGCGCTAGCGAGCGATAAAATTATCTTCGCTAGATTATCTTCCTTAACTCTATCACGCATAATTTAGGGACATTATCTTCGCTAGATCTTCGCTAGCATTGATAATGGTGATAACTCAGTGATAATTGGGCAATAATTCAGTGATAATTCAATGATAATTGGTGATAATCGATAATGTTTGATATTCATATATTCATAATTCATGGCAGTCCGCTACTCTACCACAACATTGTACTATAATCAAGACACTCTAAGACACTGAGACACTTTAAAACACTTCAAGACACTTTTAAATGCACTAATATGCTATGATAAACACGACCGTAAATAGGAGCATAGAACACACGAGCATAGAACACAACTCACCATATTCGTATTCGTAGGAACCACAGAAGCTATGCGAGTCAAGCATATCCCAAGGTTGGTGAGAAGGAGAAGTCAAGAGAGCAGGATGGAACAGACCTCGAGAAAGCAGAAGCAAAGTCGGAAGTCGAGAATCAAGTCGACTTAGAAGACAAGGAGGAACGAATGTAAAATTGAGAGGGGCGCACTGTCCTTGCCCCCGTCTTCCGCGCGGTCATCCGCCGCTGCCACGCTGAGCTCAAAGAGTGTGCAGCGGCTGATCGTTGTGACGACTTCCGTGGGTGCAGGCCGCGCAGCGCCACACGCAGCAGGTGGCAAACCTCGTCGATGAGCGCGAGGTGCGGGCACGCGGCAGGCGCTGCCGCGCTGGCAACCTCGTCGATGAGTGTGCTGCACGCATGCATGGCGAGTGCAATGTGCGTGAGCGCGGGGGAACGGGCGACGGGAGACAGGAGACGGGAGATGGGCGACGGGCGACGGGCGACGGGCGACGTGCCATCGAAGTCGGAGAACGAGGTCGTGTACACGTGGGTGACACTGCAGGGGAGGGCTCGCCGAAGTGCATTGGCGCAGGACACCCGGGGTGGTAGAGCATCAGCACGCGAGACAAACGAGGGAAGGAAGGGGGTGCTTACATAGTCAGAGGGATGCTCAGCAGTTGGGCGGGAGCTCGTCGGGGAGGACCACAACGACTGTGGTATTGGTGTGGAGAGGGCCGATGTCGTTCGGGTCCAGCGAGGGGAGTGCGCCGAGTACACGCAAGCTGGGGTGGATCACTGCAGGAAACGGTTGGATCAGAACTGTTGTCAATCAAAAAAACGCGCACCTAAGCTCAGGGTGAGGAGCCGCCCGCAGTGGGGCGTGCTGACGCAGGCAGTAGCGCATGCGCCAGGCAGCGGGAGGCCTCGAGCGAAGGGGGGCAGTGCGAGGGGGGACATGCGCGAGCAGCTTCATGCTACTGCTGGGCGTAGAGGGGACATGTCAGTTTACTTTTTCTAAAAAAAGGTGAACTTACTTGGTGGGGAGAGATGGGAGAGAGGTACTGTGGGAGTGAGAACAAGGGAGTGAAAACAAGCGGGTCGAACTTGAACATGTCACATGACACGGTGTTATCATTCTTGAGGGCCGGCCAGCTTGAGGCCTTGCAAGGACTTGACAGCGTTGTTGTTGTTGTTGTTGCCTGCCTGCGGTCAGCCTCGAGTTCGTCTCCAAAACATCCTTCAAAGCGTTCCCTCTTCGCCCGATCTTCCCCCAAACCTTGGTCAAAAAGTAAGGAAATCAAGTCAACCCTTGAGTCAACCCCTCCTCCAGACACAAAGTCGGCTAGTCCGCGTTGTCACAACCCGACAATCCTCCAAACGCCCCGCTCCCGGCGCCCCTGTTGCCCCCACTCCCTCATCCTCCCCTTCGAGCTCTTACCTCAATGGCCCCACCAAATCTGACCCTGCCACGTCCAATCTCACCGCGAGCACACAGCAAGGCCCTCCCTGGCCCACAGCCTCCAGCCGACCAGGCCAAAAGCCCAAAAGTTGTCCGGGTCATTTCACCGGACCACATGGAAGTCATTGACAATTATCGAAATTATCTTTCTTAGTGTAATTATCAATTGAATTGAGTCGCGCATCACTTAATTATCAAATGAATTAAGTTGCGTCCATCGCGTAATTATCGCTCGCTAGCACGAGATTATCGTTCGCTAGCGCGGGAGGTTTTTCCTGATGATCGCCGCGCGACGGCACTCCATCCAGTCCCTCTGCAGTTGTTGTTCCACGGTTGGGAAGGAAGCCCGGTTGAGATGAAACAGGAGATTATTCGAGAGGTTAGGGTTTTGAGAGCTTCGCAGAGCGTGTCCGTGTGCAGCTGGAAGAGAGAGAAGACGCGGGAATGCTCCGCACCGTGCAAAACTCTCCAGCCTTTCCGAGGTGTGCTGGGACGGCGCGGAACGCACACGGTCTTGAATGTGCTTCCCAGGTAGGGATTCCCGATAGGCCCGAGCGACCCGGAAGGGCATATGTCTATCAGGAACTGGGCTTGGATGCTGGCAGGCGGTAGATCGGGTCTCGATTGGGATGTAAGGGGGTCCGAAAATAACTAATAACTGACCATGATCCTTCAAGAACAATGGTCGATTTTGCAGTCATGAACCAGACTTGATCTCGATTCGTGAATTCCGACATAATCCTATCGACGTAAGTTATATAGTCTCGACAACACAAAGCGCTAGCACAGGCAACGGACGAGAAAGTTAGACGAGTCTCAGCAATCCGTAAAACTTGCTCAGAGCCCGCTGCCAGTGAAAGGATCATCCGCAGACCAAATGTAACGACAGTAGTACATCACGCATCTCCCTCAACACCGGATGAAATTACCTACGATCATGAGTGGGATGCCCCAGGTGTCCCGCCGAATCGTAAATGAGAAACAACAGCTGATGAATCCTTCCTCGCTTGGGGTAGTGCCCAGAACAACACGTCCTGGCGTTGGTGCGCCAGAACCCTGTTTGACCGCAGGCTTGAACCGCAGCACGCATGAAGTCAACACTGCCTTCTGTGTCGAGTCAAATGCGACGTTGCCGTATTTCTAGTCCCCCCTTCGCATCAAACTTTCATAAGGGGAAAAAGGTGCACACCTCCCAATAATTCACGGCCGATTCCTCCGCCATGAGTTCGTAGATGCAGAGTCTGCCCTGTTTAGAAGGAGCGTCTGAGAGGATCAATCACGCATACGCCCGAGCGAGCCTACATCTCGAAGCATGTATCCCTCCACGCCGACCAGCTCCGCAAATTCGCGATTTCCCTTGTAGATTTCGCCGGTCCGCCGCCAAAGGCACGCAGGGATACCCATACAAGAGAAAACGCGATCGTAGTCCAGCATCAAGCGTTCGAAGGCTTCCTCGATGAACACCAGGTCCTGGATGAAAAGGTAAGTGTACTCCCATTGCACCAAAGGGGCATGCGCACCATATCCCGTAATGACTGCGCGATTGCCTGTAGGGGATGGTCAGTACAGCCCCGTTCTACACTCATGCTCAGGAATATAGAGCATACGCGGAACTTGGGTCGCAAGACAGATAGAGGTTGCAAGATCTGCTGCTTTGACTCTTGTGACACGCTACGATCCCACGTGAGTAGACGTTATTGAAGGAAGGGATCTACATACTTGCAGTCCATCCATCGTGATAGCCGAGCATAACCTTTCACATAATTATAAGGCTTCAACAAGCCTGCCTCATACTTGGTTCGAATCACGCGCTTTAGGCGTTCATCACGTGTTCCTGGCGCTGGATCTGCCGCGGTGAGAAGGAATTTCTCGGCCAGGCTTGCGCTGGGCAGCACGGGTGGCACAAGGTCAACATAACGATGCAGAAGATCGTTGACCTGTGGATGCGCTTGTTGACCAGGAAGGGTCGAGGATTCTGGCCTACTACTATCGTTACCGTTCGGCGTTGGTGGGGGGATCGCGCCTGATACGTCGAGTACTGTGTTTCCGAAGGTATCAGGGCCATTGACTGTAGTCCCTGTGAAGAATGCCTGTTCATCGAGAGTCTCCAGGAAGTCACTTCAAAGGTACGATAGATATGAGCTGTGCTGGTTGCAAGACCGGCCCGGACAACGCGTTACTCACGACAGGCTAGAGAACTCTCGCCCGAACGTCTCAAGAGGATACACGTAGGCACTCTGAGAGGCCGCCAAGCCCGGCCAGCTAGGTGCAGGGGGTGTCGCTACGGCAGACCCAGCGTATGGGGTCGCGGTCGCTATATGCGTGAGAATGCCATCAGCGTCCGGATCTGGGTCGCAAACTACGGCTCCGATGACAAATTTCAGACAGGGTCGCCACACGTACTCCGTCGCACGGAGAAACGAAAGGCGGCACCATGCACAAGGTGAAGCGTGGACCAAAAACGATTTGGACATACCGGTAGCACTCACTAGTGTCGCCGGTGGGGGCATCGCCGTTTGTGGTTGTGCGCCGGTTTGCTTGCCCGGCTTGTTTTCGTCATGGCAAAGGTGGCCAATCTCCCGCTTGATGCTGACGAGGTGCGTTAGCAAAACGCGGGTTTATCGCGCCCTCAACCGCGGACCCGGAAGACAGCTGGCAGGACAAAAAGTGTAACTCTCACCATCGCTGGCACGGTCGTCCTTCATCACAAGTCATATGACTCCTCCGGCAGTACAGGCAAGCGTGGTTTACCTTGCGCCGTTTCGCCGCCTTTGAAGCGCGTTTCTTTGCATCTCCCGAGAGGTCCTCCTCACCCTCGCGGTCTGGAGGCGTTTCTGGTTGTGCGGAGGTCATGGAGCTGGTCGAAGTCGGGGCTGGTGGTGGCGAATCGGACGTAGCAGTGGGGCGGGCGAAGATAGCGGTGTCCATGATAGGGAAGAGCAACACTCTTCAATTGCAAAAGAGAACGCTGCCTCTATGTCCCCGCGTAGACTGGGAAGTTTGAAGAGGGCACAGACGATGGTCAGCTCGGGACTCGCTGCTCGCTCTGCTTCTAATATTCACCCGATCACCTGCTTCCGAGATCAATTATGTAATGCATCATCGGGCGAAACCGGGGTTGCCAGTTGACCAGCTCCCGGTCCCGACACGACACAAATCTGCGATATCACCGAGCAGTCCCTCCCTTTCGTGAGAAGGTCGGTACTCGAGCGCGAGCTCGGTCACTCCACAGATACGTTCTACACCAGTGCATTTACCCGAACGGAATTATTAATCCTGGATTGCCACCCGATGATTTTGGCACACACCTTGTGGGCCTTGTGGCAAGCGTGGATTGCACCGTGCCACTGGCAAACCCGCAGTAGAACCTCGAGAGAAGCAGAGCAGAGTCACCACTGTAGGTCTGGTCTTTCCAGCTCCCAAGAACGACACGCCCTTGGCCAAAGTGGCGAAATGTGGTCTTCGGTCTTTTTTTTTTTTGGCTTTTCTCGACGCCATCGTGTCTTCAATTCCTGTGTGCAATGGATCGCTGGCTGTTTCGCTATATATCTGAGCCCCCACAACCCCAGCGCCAGGGTCATGGTGAGTTAATGCTCTTGGGGCATCTGTTTCCCGAGAGTCCGGGCAATCAAAAGATGAAATGTTTAGACTTCGCAAAACGGGAGCCGCCGCGATACTGCATCGCAAACGAACGGGAGAATGATGGTGCCGCTGCCACCGCTGCGATGCTGTACTACAGCGTAATGTGATCCCGAAATTACCCGCAAATCCTGGCGTCCTTATTGAAACCCACCGTTCCGCAGGATTCTCTTAAAATTCTAACGATGACAGATAGAGAGTTTCAACGTGCTTAGGATGCCGAATGGCGGAATTACTCAACGCCTACTTTTCGGGTGTTTTAGGGATGAGAATGCGCTTCCTCGTTCTCTCCGATGCCCCTGAGTTGCGTGGGTGTTTATGACGTCCGATGCTCAATCCTGGCTATGCTATGGTACTTTTTGCGCTCATGGTTTTCGAACAATAAACCGGGGAGTGAATATCATTTGTCAGGTGATGTTCGCATAGTTGCTACCCTTGATGTCGGCATGGGCACGATTTTGGGTGGTTGTTCCAGGAAAATGTCGAATTATGCACCCCCCGAAGTTGCCGAGCCTCGAGGTCCCTCCATTTATTTATTTTTTGAGCGCAAATCACATCCTCGGGCAAGTCTGATGTCACAACTCAGGTGTATCCACATTGCGTATGCGCGGGTGGATACAAAGTTCGGGCCAAGGGGCGCTACCCAAGTGGCTGGTCGCCTGACCTTCTAAAATGAGCTCGAGACCAGAGGTCGTCGGGGAAGTCAAAGTCAACGATGCGGAGTTATCGGAAAGTCACCAGCCACCGATGGCAAACACCGGAAGATCCATGGGTATACCGGTGTTGATTCGAATGCATGTTTATCGCCAGAGTTTTGCCAGAACCCGCGCGACAAGGTTACTCTTAGCCAGGTGTAGCACAAATAGCAGAATGGGAGGATAAAGTAACAGCGACAAATAAATCAGTAGACCAGGTCTATCCAACGATGTACAGTCGTCGTTACCGAAAATGGTCGTCGTAGTCCGAGTATATGATTGCAGAGAAACTCGCCACCTCGTGCAGGTCCGTCAAACACTAACATGAACACGTCAGCGCGAGGCTCCCGGAAACAAAGCGTTTTGAAAATAAGGAACGCACGTCAACGAGCTCGTTCGGCAGTCCATTCAGCGCGAGGTTGCTCCATCGTGCGAGACCTGGCAGCACACTCGCGGTGCGCAGCCGCACTTCCCCGTCTTCTCCCGCCGCGCCAACAAACACGTTTTTCGAGAGCCCATCGAACAATAGACTGGTTGCGTGATCGAGTGCACGCTCAAGGACGAGCGCGCAGTTTGTTGATGTTAGCAGGTCACGTGCCTCTTCGAGTAGGGCCGTGAACGCAGGCTCGTGGTTGTCGCCTTGTGCGGGTTGGAAGCCACCGCGAGTAAGGAGATGCGATAATGCCGAAGAAGTTGGTGGGAGGAGCGTGGAGAGGAAGCTGGGAGGAGAAATGTCAACGCTACGAAGCTGCAGCTCAGGCTCTCTCCTACTTGATTTTTCGTTCGGTACCCTCGAAAGTGATCTCATGCTCGACGCGCCGCCGGACGTCGCCTATCAGTCTATGTAACTCGACGATGCTGATTGTGCTCTTCAAGGAAACGCTGGATATCATCCATGAACACGATCCACGCAGCAAGAGTGGAAAGCTTACTCTTCAAATACCTCTTCGACACCTTTCCGCACACGCTCGCTGACATCCTTCCAACCCACGTTGAGAATCCACCAACTGAGCGTCAAAAACTTGCGCTCGGTCTCCGCATCCACGCCTTCCCGCCATAAGCTTTCCTCAAACCCAGTTTGTTGGCCGAGCATGGCCTCAATATCGTGCGAGCGCATCGGGTCAACCAGAGATGGGAATAACATTGATGACAAGGAACGTTCATACTGGCGTCGTGAGCGAGCGTCTTCCTCGCGCTCGAGTTGTATAACAGATTGGATGTATTTATATCGACCGAGGAGGGAGAGTTGGATATTAGTGAAAATAGTTAGGAGGGTGATAGAGTAGACGACGGTGAGCGTTCTCGTCACAGCTGGCAAGAACGACAGTCAAGAAACTCGTCCGAGTGCATGACTGAAAAGGCGTACTAAGCATTTTGACCTCTCTCCAAAGCTCGGCCCTGTTCTTCGTAGACGCGTTTTGCTGAGAGACCGATAGATCAGTCTGCGATGGATGAAATAAGTCAAAAAAAAATATCGTAAATCGGGTTGGAAACCTGTGTACTCACGACGATAGAATCACCATTGCTGCTGACCACCGAGCTGGAAACGACCGATTCTGACCGTGCCTTTGGTTCCACGAGGTGTGCAGAAGGAACTGACGAACTCCTCTGCGACTCTAATGAAGACGATGACGATGCTTCTAACGCTTGCGACGTGCGGTCGGGATGTGGTACTGGGGGCGGCGGATCGGCCGTAGACCCAGATAACTGCGGGGCCTCGGATCGCGGTGATATCGATACGACGGATGCCGAGCTGGTTTCCGATTGTACGTCTGAAGACCGTACGATTTCTACGCTGGAGTCGAGAGAATCTGACTTTGGGGACTGTTGACGAGGTGACGGCGGCGGCGGCGGCTCGACGGTCTGTTCCTGCTGAGCAACCCGAGCGCTTCGCTGCGCCTTTGCGGCACGAGAAAGGGACTGAAGTTCAGCTGTCAATGCCTCGACGTCCATCTCGTCTAGGATGTGCTTGCTGAGCAGTGGCATGTAAGTCATGATTGTGAAGGAGATGTCCTGCATGTTCTGCTGGAATCGTTTGCGCATGCTACGTGGGAATCAGCGAGGGATAAAATGGTAAGGGATGGCCAGTTTAGACGTACTTTTCCCGTGCTGCTCGCCGTTCTAGGACACTGTCCCTCATGTCTGCAAGGCGTGCCGTAGCATATTGGCCAACCAGATATAGACCGCCGACGATACTTGCAGGCCGAACAAGCTTTGTGCCTCGCTCGTATACGTAGTTCGATGCAGAGTTAGGCATTGTAGTTAAGTGACGGAAGAGAACATGAGGGCAGAGGTGCAGGAAGTAGCGCTACGTTGGGGCAGACAACTGAGCGAATAGCCGGAGCACGTGTCAGCGGGCCGACTTAAACCTAGAGCTATCTATCTATTGTTTGACAAACTCTTCCTTCTTATATCGCGTCAACTGCTCAGATAGTGCTCGCCACCGCTCCTGCACCACGGGCATCTTAACAATACTCTCCGGTGCCAAGTAACCGCGGTTTCTCCAATTTGTGTACCATTCTAACGATCATCTCAATGCACGGGGCTGCCTGAGGGACGGGACACATACCGATATCCTGGCGACGCGTTGGGGCCGCGTCAGTGTGATCCGTGCGTCCTTTGACACAATCGTACAGTGAGAGGCGGTTGTAGTATCTACAAAATACCGTGCCTCCTATCTTCTCGACGGCATCGATGGCGGATTTGGACGCGCGAGAAGGCGTTATGTGTATTGGTACTTTGAGGTATTCAGCACCCTGGCAGCAGCAAGAGCGCATTAACAAAGCGAGTAAAAGCAAGGCTAGAAGGTGTCGCACATCACCCAGTAGCTTGACTCCGTCATGAGCGTTATGTATACACCCACTTGACACCAGCTCCCTCGCAGTGATGGGCTTTTCGGGCGACGACGTAAGTCGCCCCTGTTCAACCCAATAAGCTATCCGATCGAGGTTTATGGGAGCATAAGTTTTGCCATTGATGCTGCGAACACAAACTTTGTCAGCGCCGCCCCAAAGACATGACGGTACGAGCACGTACGAGTTGGTGAAACCCTTCTTAGGGAAGAGCTTCGAGATGGTCGTCTGACCGCCCTCGAAGCCCGCCTTGGGCTTTCCGTTGCCCGAACGCGCCTTCTGGCCCTTGTGTCCGCGTCCAGAGGTCTTGCCCAGGCCCGAGCTGCGACCGCGACCGAGGCGTTTTTGCTTCGGGGGTCATCAGAATTGCGTTCCCATATGCTCGAAAATGTGCTCACTGTGTGCCGAGAGCCCGCCGATGGATGGAGGCTGAATAGGTGAACGCGCGTGCTGGACACACGAGCGGCGGACGACATTGGTTCTGGTTCTGCGAAACGAGCAGCCGGCAATGCCCGGGAGGTGCGCCGCCTCGACCACGCCTTGGGCCTTCACAACACCGACTCAATCAACGACTAGTTTTATCGCACAATGGTGAGCATGATCCCGTTTCAGTCGATGGTGACCAATCTGATGCATTATGTCTTTGAAGGGTGGTGGTGCCAGGTATCCCTATCCAAAGGAAGTTTGGTCGCCAGCAGGTGTGTTGGACAAGCTCCGACTGTCCGCATCCACCACACTCACGCATCTCCATTGCAGGCGGTTGGTGGACGAGGCCATCAAACTGGAAGGCAAATACTGCCATCTTGTTCGCAGGGATACTCGGGGTATCATACGGTGTCTGGACTGTGAGCGCTGACAGAGAAGTAAGCTCTCCTACGTTTCTTTTGTGACTCCTTTGAGTATAACGCTGGACTTTTCAGTATCGCTACAATGAACCAATCCGTGCCATCCCTTCTATGCGGGTACGTTTTCACCCAGCGTGACATTGTATCACCTAACCCCCTCGTTATCTTTTCTGCTCAGTGGGCCAAGCAGTACCGAGACTCTCCAGGAAGGAAAGAGGATGAAAAATCGTAGAGGCGCTCCTGTTTACGTGTGGACCCTGCATCATTGGGCACGATTTGTCTTGTCCATAGGAGCAAGCATACCGATCAAGGATCATAAGATATGGGCGGTGACATCGCGGAGCGCTTGGTGCAGTTATTGGGATGCGAACTGAATTGATTGCGCCCGCCGAGGGACCGCACGCGGAAAGATTTTTCTCCTATTCCCCATCCCCGAGGGTTGGCCCTATTCATTGTAAGGTTTATATTTCTTGGCTTTGGTCACGGCCTGGGCGAAAGGGGGCGTTGCTGCCCACGCGTGCCGTGTTGGATAAATCAAAGAAATAGGTGACATATAAACAAATACGCCCGGGAAATTTATAGTAGGCATAGGCATCTGTTAGATTACCGGTCGCGTCCGTGAACACCACAAGATCGAGGGGATTCGACCACTAACTCAATTGCTGGGTTCTTCGTCTCCCTCTTCGTCGTTATCCTCGTCCTCTGCACCGTCATCTTCGTCTTCATCACCGCCCACAGTCATGTAGTGGTTCATACTGGTACCGCCTGCTCAACACTCCTTGCACATCAGACGGTGGATGAGAGAAGACGCACCAGTATACAAGGGGCTTAGCGGCTTTTACGACCTCCATCACTGTCCGCCCGAAATTCGGGTCCAAGACTTCCTTATCTGTAAATTGATGCACAACAACGAAGGAGCGGCATTTCAACAGATCGATGTCCCTATTTATTTCATTCAGTTTCCGGGTGATTCACTTTTCAAACAACCGCACTTATGGTCCTTATCGATGCCCTTGGGCGCAGTCTTCAATTCATCGTCCCTTCCAAAGATGTTCTGCCGTCCTTTCTTGGAAAGCGGTTTTGCTGGGCCAAAGTTCTTGACAAAGCGTGGAGCGCTGATGATTCGGCGTATACGAGAAGAGTTGCGTTGAATGTGCGACCGGATGGTTGCGAGCTCATTTTTCCCGGGGCACCAGCTACCGGCTGCGAGGAGGCTTTCTCCGCCGGGCTTAACTGCGATACCGTTGTGAGCGTAAAGCGAATCCTTTGATGCGAGAGATGTCCTCACTCATGCTGAAGAGTCAGGTTAGTGGACTCAGCGAAACTCGCATACAGTGAGACGCGAAACGTGCGCACATGTGATCTAAACAAGAGGATGTCAATATGAGGCACCAAGTGTATCGAAGTGCATGAAGACGTACAACCGGCGAAAACACCCTTTCTCCCGCTTCTTGAGAAGGTTGCGGAGAAGTTTGTTTTGTACGGGGTCTTGTCATTGCTGAATCGGATCTGTGCGAGGATAAGAGGACGCCAGCATCCTCGGAGAAGTGTGGGACGCACATCTCGGTAGATTCTGTAAATGACGTCCTTGGGCGGTAATGGCGGGATTTGTGGGTCAACTTCCGAAAACAGCTCTGTGAGATTTTCTATGAAGAGCTTGAATTCCGCTTCAGCTAGGCGAAATACAGGTTCTAAGATTGCGCAGCGTCCTTCAGCTTCAGCATCCGTGGGCCAATCTTCGAGGAAACACACCATGTAGCCTAAACCTGTATATGGAGGGCCAAGTCAATAAAGACCGATAAAGCTGTGAACATCCTTACCATTCACGGTCGTTGTACTCTGGGTTTGTGAGCTGCAAAAGGAAGTTGAGCGTATTTTGAGATACCTGACCAGGGGGGACTTTGGTGGTAGATCAACTCTGATGCCCGCGGTCCTCATATTACGCAGAGCACTGACCGTGGCCCGTCTTGGGTGCTTGGACAACCTTCCCCACAACTTGCTGGCCTTCTTTCAGGCTATAACCCTCCTCGTCCTCATCTTCGTCACTGGCGGCGCTTTTGCGCCTCTTCCGTGGCGAGCTACCCTTAGCGCGACGTGACTTGTCAAGCGATGCGCGCTTGCGTTTTCCGGCGCGTTTCTTTTTTCCTTCCTGATCGCTGTCGTCATCGAGCGCGTCGCTGTGCAGTGATTTCACACCGTCTCCGTCATCTTCGTCCTGGTACGCGTCGCTAGCACCGTCGTCGGCGTCTTCAGGCCCAGACGCGGCCATCTCGTCTTGACTGGCGGTGGGTGACGTCAGTGCTGCTGCACGCCTCTGTCTGTTGACTCGCTTTGTGGGGGTACTGGACTTCCGCGGCGAAGATCTTTTGGTGACATTGCTCTTTGCGCGTGTTGATCGTGCCTTGGGGGCCATGTCTGGGTGAGTATCGCGAGCAGAGATCGTTGGCGCGGTGACTCACGTGCGTTCTGGCGCGCAGTAATTTATTCTCCTGAATAATGCTGACATGTCGAAAAAGCGCTCAAATTCCGCACTAACTCCCGGGCGTTTGAAGTCCTTCCCCCACGCCTTCGCCGTAGAACTGAAGTGGCTGTCGCGCTATCCCGCAATGGGCAAGCCTGACACGTGCCTCGTAAAGATGTCTGTTGGTTACCGAAAGGAACCCCACACGGCACACGGAAACGAGTAAATCGGGAATGCAGGATGCGGCGTTTGAACATCTTATAAGGATCACTCTACCAGGGCCTTCCATCGCACTTGCACCCCCAGCATGTCTGAGCCCGTACCCTGTCACCCTATTGCTCCTCGTCTCAAGGACGGGCAAAAGAATCCCCACGTCGGTCCGAGCATCAACGAATATAGGGCCTTACATGCACAGTCCATTGGTCCTGGCTCGGACGAGTGGTGGGCCAAGGCAGGTCGATGCACTCACCAAAGAGAATGATGCACACTAAACTATGATCCCGCCTCTCAAAGATTGCCCGCGAGACGCTCCACTGGGATAGGCCCTTCCAGCATGTCCGGTCTGGTAGCTTTGAGAAGGGCGATATCGCCTGGTTTCCCGAGGGTGCCTTGAATGCCTCGTACAACTGTGTCGATCGCTGGGCATTCAAACATCCCAACAAGGTCAGTCACTCCCTTTCTTCTTGGCCCGGGTTTGGATTCAGCTTGGCTATCTTACAGACCGCGATCATCTACGAGGCTGACGAGCCAGGCGAAGGACGCGACATCACCTATGCTGAACTGCTGCACGAGGTTGCCAGCGTTGCCAATGTACTCAAGTCCTTCGGTGTCAAAAAGGGCGACACCGTCTCCATCTACCTTCCCATGACATGGCAAGCCGTCGCTGCCTTCCTCGCTTGCGCGCGCATCGGTGCCGTCCACTCTGTCATATTCGCTGGCTTTTCCGCCGAGGCTCTTCGTGACCGCATCAATGACTGCCAGAGCCGCGTCGTCCTTACCGCCGACGAAGGCCGCCGCGGTGGGAAGACCATTGCGACCAAGGCCATTGTCGACTCGGCACTCAAGGCCTGCCCGCAAGTCCAGCACGTCCTTGTTCTCAGGCGCACTGGCCGCGAGGTTCCGTGGACACAAGGTCGTGACAAGTGGTGGGACGAGGAGACAACGCGTGTCCCCAATTACTGCCCTCCCGAGCCCGTCTCAGCTGAGGATCCGTTGTTCATCCTCTATGTGAGATATCTACTTGTGGATGCTTGCCGGTACACCCCTGAACCCTCTTTACAGACGTCCGGCTCTACGGGTAAGCCGAAGGGTGTCGTGCATACGACAGGTGGATACCTACTCGGCGCCGCCGTGACCCATAAATATGTCTTCGATATCCACCCCGATGATAGGTATGCCTGCATGGCCGACGTCGGCTGGATCACCGGACACACGTACGTACATGGTGGCCCACCTGCCTCGCCGAGTTTCTCAACTTTATGCACCGTTCTCCAGCTATATCGTTTACGGCCCCCTAGCGAACGGCGTCACCACCACAGTCTTTGAGTCGACCCCCGTCTACCCCACGCCATCGCGCTACTGGCAGACGGTTGAGAAACACAAGTTGACTCAGTTCTACTCCGCGCCCACGGCCATCCGCCTCCTCCGTCGTCTCGGCGCGCATCACGTAGAGCCGCACGACCTGAGCTCACTGCGCGTTCTCGGCACCGTGGGCGAGCCCATCAACCCCGAGGCCTGGAATTGGTACAACGAGCACGTCGGGCGGCGCCAATGCGCGATCGTCGATACCTTCTGGCAGACCGAGACGGGGAGCATCGTCATCACGCCATTCCCTGGTGCGATTGAGACCAAGCCTGGTTCTGCGACCGTGCCCTTCTTCGGGATTGATCCCGTCATCCTCGACCCACAATCAGGAAAGGTACGTTATTCGTGATGATGATGTTTGACGATGATCTTTTTTTTCGCGCGCCGTCAAAGGGTGCTTGCTGAATTTGTCCTCTGCAGGAGCTGCAGGGCAATAACGTCGAGGGAGTGCTCGCCCTGCGGAATCCGTGGCCGTCGATTGCGCGCACGGTCTTCCAGGACCACAAACGCTACCTGGACACCTACATGAGGCCGTACCCCGGTGTTTTCTATACGGGCGACGGCGCCGCACGTGATGAACACGGATACATCTGGATCAAGGGTCGTGTCGATGGTACGTTGACGTCCTGTGGCGTGATCTCAAGCCTTGATCGCACAACCCCTCCGCATCACAGATGTCATCAACGTCTCTGGACATCGCCTATCGACGGCGGAAATCGAATCTGCCCTCATCTTGCACCGTGGAGTCGCGGAGACTGCCGTCATTGGTTCAGCCGACGAGATAACCGGCCAAGCTGTTTACGCCTTTGTCACCCTCAAACCGTTGCGTCTTCCAACTTTTCGGCGAACCTCCATCAGATGTCCTGATCTTTTTCTTTTTTTTTTGGTAGGGAATTCAAATACGATCCGGACGACGAAACGGGTCTGGATAAGGAGCTCGTGCTCCAGGTCCGCAAAGTCATCGGACCCTTCGCGGCACCCAAGAGGATCTACATCGTCAACGACCTGCCCAAGACGCGCTCGGGCAAGATCATGCGTCGCATCATGCGCAAGATCGTAGCGGGCGAGGGAGACCAGCTGGGCGACCTGAGCACGCTCGCAGAGCCCGCGGTCGTGGACCAGATCAAGGCCAGAGTAGCCAAGAGTGGATAGATTGGAAATCCTGTGCTGTGTGATTTGTCCGACTGGAAGTATCTTGGAAGTAGCTAACAAAACGACTGTCGTCCGGAAGCATTGGGTGTGTTTATACCAGACGCAATGCAATATATAGTCTGTGTGTGTGTGTGTAATTAGGGTATCGTGAATGGTAGCGATGTTTCTCTACTTAATCAGCGTCATCGTTTACATCGTCCAGCGATCCACGAAACGAATAATACATCGTCCCAACGAACCTCTCCCCCCCTCCCCATCCTCATCCCTCCTACTCCCCCCTCTCTGAGTATCCGTTCACCGGGAGTTCATTCCATGATGCCGCGCACGATGTCAGAGTACAACAGCGAGGGCCCGGCGTTCTCGTCCGGCAGGATCTCCCACCCGTCCTCGTCGAGCGCGACGAGCCGCCCGTCGACCTCCACGACCTCGAACGGCTCCCCGTCCGTCATGGCAGCAGCGGGCTGTCGACGGCGCGCACCGCGGCGGGGCTTAGCAGGCCGCGCCATCGCGAGCAACATCTCGCCCGAGGTCTCGCGCTGTTGCACGGCGGGGGGCTCGCCGAAGCGCTGCTCCATGTCCGCGCCGATGCGGTCGAGGACGGCGAGGTGCCACGCGTGCCACTTGTCCGCGTCGGTGTCTTCGGACGCGTGGACGTGCGACGCGGTCTCGCGGTGGTTGTCGAGGTTGAGCCCCGCGAAGGTGCGCGCGCCGTCGTCGCGCCGTTTTTCTTGGCGCTGGTGCGTGTCCTCGTGGTGCCGCCATTTGTGGTCAAAGGAGAGATCTTTCGCTTGCTCTTTGCGCTGCTCGTGCCGCTGTGGAGTGGGGGGGGGGGGGGGGGGGTGCGTCAGACGTTGAGGAGGGGGACTCGAGCGATTGATCGCATACCTCCCGGCCGGCTTTGCGGCGCTCTTTGTTGGCGAGTTTGCGTGCGTCCTGGAGAGGAACGTACGTTGTTGTTGGTGTGTGTTGGTGTGCGTCGAGACGCGACATTGTGGTGTTTGGTATCTGCGGGTTGGGTTGCGTCGTCGGTGTGAGGTGCTTTGCACTACCAAGAGTAGTAGTTTGACGGTTCTGGTCGGCACCAACAGCAGCGAGTATTTATATGACCCGCAGCCAGAGTTCGGTGCTGTGAGTCATACGCCGGTGGCGGCGAACGTGTCAGCCAGTGCATTCAATGCGAGACTTGTGATAGGCTGGGTTCGGGCGGTGACTAGGTGACTGGTCGCTGACTCGATGCTGCCGAACACCGGATTAAAGTTAAAGGTTGCTGCTGACTCGAGCGATCACCGTGCTTGCTTAGGGGTGGTCGGGCGTCAGCTTGGCACTGGCACAGGAGCGGCACAGGACGGGGACATAAGGCGGAATGCGCACAATGTGCTATGGGCAGTACAGTACAGTCCTCGCACAGGAGCGACACTCGGCATCGCTGGTGCTTCCCCGGACAATACAGTCGACTCTCATATAAGGCATACCCCCTTCGGAGTCGCTCAGAGGTATGCCTTACAAGGGAGTATGCCGTGTTGGGGTGACTCTAAAAATAGCTCACGAAAAATCACGAAAACGTTCTATAATCTAGAGAGTACTTGTGGCTTATGTACGATGGAAATAGTCAGTTATAACTGTCTCCTTCATTCCCCTAAATTGTTCCAGACAGATTTGATGGCTGAAAGTATTGAGAAGTCCTTCGAGTTTGCGGGCAATCGGGTCATTGACAGTGTCAGTGTAATCGGCGAGCAACGAGATGGCCCGGAGGGCCTCACTAGGGGTGGGACAATGCTTGATGGGGTCAGGGTCGGAATCGTCATCGCCACTCGTGATTTCGATTTCGATGTTCTCGCGCTCGCGTTTTTTGTGTGTATCCATCACAGCCTTGAAGATCTCGTCGTCCGTGGTTTCATCAATGAGCTCCATTTCATCTGAAGGGTTTAGCAGTGTCTCAATATCCATCCGATTGCATCCCTGAAGTGCACCCCTCTTGACCAGTCCATCCAAAGCATTGTTCACTTGTTGCTCTGCATGAGCAATAGGGTCCTCTTGACAGGGAGCGTTGTGTATGAGGGCGGAGACAGGAATAGATGGATTGGGGGTAATGGTTGCGGTGTCCATGTTTGGTAAGATCCCGGATTTGTACCAGCAGTTCCGGATTGTTGTCGTGTCGACTTCTCGCCATGCGGCATCAGCAAGGCGCATGGCACGAAGTTGGTCAATGCTGTATATATCTGAGGGAGTGATGCCTCCGTCATACCGGACAATAGCACGTTCGATGTATTTGGCTCGGTAGTGGGCCTTGAAGCATCGAATGATACCTTGATCCATGGGTTGGACATGAGCAGTTAAATTAGGCCCAAAGTTTTCTACTTTGATATTCTTTAGGCCTTTCGGAACAACATGACCGGAAAAATTGTCCTGTAGCAGGAGAATTTTGCGCGGAGGAATCTGCTGACCTAATCGCTGGTCCCAATTTTGAAGGAATTCTTGATACAGACCGGTCATCATCCACGCCTTTGCATTGTTTCGATAATAAAAGCCAAGTTCTGGTCCTGTTTTCTTTCCGAAAGGTCTGGGCTTATAGGCTTTTCCAATGACAAAGGGCTCCAACTTCTCTGACCCATCAGCATTCGTAGTGAAGGCATATGTCAGGCGGACCTTTCGGCCTTCATCAGGAAAACGGCAAAATGCTGAATGCTTCTTAATGCTTCTTAATGCTTCTTTATTGCTCTTATTAAGCAGGGTGCCCTTCTTAATAAGCGGATAAGAGGCATTAAGAGGCATTAAGAAGCATTCAGCATTTTGCCGTTTTCCTGATGTTTGACACCGGATGTTTTCTTATCAGCAAGGCCACGGTCAGGAGGTAACCTATAAACTCCGTGATGAGTTGGGGAAGGGCCAGGAGGATGAATCAATTGTACACACGCATAAAATAACCCAGTCTCATCCATGTTGAAAATGTCCTTTAAGCAATAGCCATACTTCCGAATGAGTTCTTGAACCCGTTGTCTTTCTTGTACAACATGCTCGGGATTGGTAGAAGCGGCCTCCCCATGTCGTTTCAGCTGTTTAAGTCCATTCCTTTCCTTGAATCGTGTCAACCACCCTTCACTGAGATTCAGCCGCTCATCATCCGGGATGCCTGCCAAGTCAGCAAATTGTTTCCATTTCTGACGCAAGACTTCCCCAGTTAGCAGGACTTGAGCATGCATGGCCTTTGAAACCCAGAGTTCCATCATGTCAGTGACCTCCGGGTGAAGAGTTTGTCGAATCCGCTTTGCCTGACGAGCATACTCTCCACCACTCTCTTCCCACTGTTTGCGCCAATATTCCTCCTTTTTTACCCACTTTGAGATAAGCGGCTGCCCAATATGGAGGTTCTGATATTCTTTATCATGATTAAAATGCTTTGCTGTTTTCGATTGATTCTTCCCATTCTCATGATACCAGTCAAGAATTTCAATGCGTTGTTTCAGAGTTGCATTTTCCTTCTTGGGTGGCAGAGTGGGTTTATTTTCATTTCGGGGCTGGTGCGTCACTGATTTTGGTTCGGCATCTTGGATTCATTCAGTTTCGAACAGGTTAACCCAACACAAAACTCACATTTTCGTTTTTTGCTCGCTTTCGGCAACAAGTCACCAGCCAGCTCCCTCAATCTTGTCACAATGGCCTTCCCTTCATTGTCCAGCCTTTCAACACCCCTCTCGTAGTCAGATGCCTTCTCCAGAGCATCAAGAACTTGTTCTTCGTCAACAAGATTTGCGTCATTGTCAAGCCAATGCTCATCCGAAGAAGTTATGGATTGTTTGTCAGCAAGTTGAGCGAGCAGATGGTCCCTTTTGACTGAAATTTTGTTTTGGAGATTTCTAAGACCATTTCTGAGGACATCCAGAGGCATTGGAGGCATTGCGAAGTGGGATGAATGTTTTAATTCCGAAAATGTGGCTAAATTCAACATTTACAAGCTATGCAGCCTATGCCCTTTCGGTCGACGGAGCTATGCCCTATGCCCTTTAAGGAAGGTATGCCTTATTCCCTCGATTTCCCTGCGAACACAGTCGGTCATCACAAAACCCTATGCCCTATTGTAGAGTATGCCTTATCATGGTATATGACTTATATGGGAGTCGACTGTATACGGTTGGCCGTACTGTATGTGGGGTCAGTTACTGGGGGCGATGAGAGAGAAGATAAGGATGACGGGTGCCACACGATGATGATGAGAATATGTCAGTGTCAGTTTATTGTCGACAGACGTGCCTGGCAGTGGTGCCGCTCACGGTGTCATGTTTTTCGCAATAACAATACAGCTAGTTCCCCACACACTTGCTCCCCTGCCCATCATATGATAGTATTTCTGCATTACGCCGATGCGGTGGTGGCCACGGACGGCCGCCATTTATCTGTTTTTTTTGATGGCTCGGCGGCCGGCGACCGTTTGATGCGTTCATTCCTGGCGGCGTAAGCGCCAGTCGCGGTGCGACCGCTTTCGGTCGCCAGCTGTGCGCCCTGCACCTCAACCAAAGACCACCATGACACTTCTGCGGAAACAGAAGGGTAGCCCCTCTGAGCAACCTCTGTTACGCCCAAGCGACAGCAGCGAAGCTGGTTCTTCAGGCTCGGGAGTCCAACCACCGACCTTCGAGGAGAGCGTGGGGCACACCGTCATTTCGTTCGACGATGGCGCCGACTGGTTCCCCGCAGGGGGCGAGGAGCCCCCCGAGTTTACTCCGTACGAAGCGGAACATTGGGTATCGATGAGTGGCGAGATCATCTCCCATGATCCCCATCTGAACGAGGACGGTGCGTGCTACCTACGACAGGTTCCTCGCTCGTGCTCTCCACGTATACTCAAATCGACCCTGACAGGAGAAGCGCTCTATCGCTTCTTGCTATCACAGGCGGAGACGCCACCGACCTTCGTGATCCATTGCCGCGGCACCCATGATGAAACACACAGACGTCTGGTCGACAAGACGGATTCTCGGGGCCGACGCTATACTGATACCGAATATCACACTGAAACAGTTACCGACTTTGATTTCAAGATCGAGCACCAGGTCCCGTTCCGCTCCATGCAGTGGTCCGTAGGGGACGAAGAGCCCGCCTATCGGGGCCGCATGCGCAGGGAAATGGGAGTTCCCGGAGAGACGACCAAGGCTGATCGAGACATCACCAAGGTGTTCAAGGCGTGGCGAGTGGAACGCCGCAAGCGTGGGTTGCCGCCGTGGGCGGGACCCTACAACGCTCGCGAGGGACGACTGGAGTTCATGCCGGGCCCAATACACCATCCGGGCAGAGCGGACGTTCTCAAGTCCTCCTGGACGTTGCGGCAGTGGGCGGACGATTATTGCCAAAGTCGAAAGATTTTCAAAGAATTTGTGTACGAAAAGGTACGGCCGATTTGTTTCAAACGCGGTCGGTTCTGAGTTGGTTCGGGCGTGCGAATTCGTCTCTCTTAGGTGATCTATGGATGGGACCTCGCCACGCTTGAGGCGGCCATCCGCGCGGCCATCAAATCGACGCACTATCGCGGTGATCGCGTCGACGTGGACTTCAAGTCAGGGCACCGAACCGTGGTCGTGCGCCCTAATACGCCATTTCAAGAGCGCTGTCCAACCCGTGTCTCAAATTCCTGCTTGTCATTACACTGATCTATCCCTTCATATGGTTATTCCAGCGCTTCCATCGACGCGGCGGGGGCCGGTGGGCGGTCGGAGGAGGGGCGTATGCGCTGAAGAAATGGGCCCCGGTGCCGGAGGGCGGTTTGGTGCACGCGCGCCCGGAGATCGAGGACACGGTGGAGGGCAGCGAATGTTGGTCGGGGAACGAGAGGGAGAGTGGTTCAGGAGGTGGGAAGGGACGATTCGGCGGTCGGTGATGGGACGCAAAGTGGATAAGGCGGCGATGAGCGAACCTGATGATGATGTTGTGACCAATTGGCCGGCGAGCGAGCTGGATGGGATCTAATGAATGGAAGCGGCGGCCGTGTTAATGATCCGAGTCGTCAGAAACGTCCAAAGCGGGCACAACTGTCAGGTCGCAACCAGGCACCCATCTCGGCAGCGCGGCCCGGCCATCATTTCTCTTTCCCTCTTCATCATCGAGCTGCCCGCGCTGCCCTGGCTTCCTTTTTCTTCACCCCACCCGTCCCCGTTCGGCCAGGGTCTCTGATGTTAGAGGAGCACGTCCCCGCCAATGCTCTCTCTCTCTCTCAAGGTCGTCTGGCTCGTCTTCGCTCTCCTCGGTCGGTTCCATCATTTCATCCTCATCACGTTTGGCATGCTCACGCGCTCCCCCTTGCCCTTGATCTCCAAAAGGTGTCCCGCTGACGTGGTTCGCCCTCATCCCATTTGCCTCCGCCATCGGGACGTACTGGGCCTCCGTCCTATACTGCCTCACGGTCACCGTCCTTGAGGTGACCTTTGCCCTCGGTACGTACCTCATCTTTGCTCGGGGGGTTTTTTTCTTACGTCGATCCTTGATTTGGCTAGGCATGATATGGAGGATGACGCCCTCCGAAATGCCTCACTGGTTTTGCGTCGTACAAGCCGTGGTCATCGCTCTGTGCTTCCACATCATGACTGGATATGCGGCTGCTTTACCTGGGCCTCGTATCTGACGGTCTTTAAACCCTACCGTTCGATACAAGCATCAGCATCGTGAGAATTTTCATAGCCCTGATTGGTCCGATGTCAAAAAAGCTGAGCGTGCATTTCCCAGCGCTCTGTTATGGCGCAGGGCCTACTATTTGTTCGTCGTAGTCTTTCCATTGCTCGCTTTCTCCGCATACTTGGTCGCCGTTCTCAAAACCGATTCTGTCCATCCGGTGACTGACTTGCATTGCGACAACTCTTCCCCGTTATGGTATGTCGGCCCCCGTCTTCTCCATTTGCCGTTCGCGTCTCAACTGACCTTTTGGTTAGGCCTCGCCTCTTGGGTTATGCCGGTGCTCCCATAGTCTTGTATACGCCATGCTTTATTCTTTCTATCGCCATCGCTCTCCGTATACGTTGGACGAAGCCAAATTTCGCGAAATGCTGTCTCAAGAAGCCCGCCAATACGAGTCAACTCGTGCAGCGAACGCCGACTCCTGTATGGTGACCCCTCAACGGTTGGCTGCGCCTCCAATCAGTGGTGTGTCCGACAAACTTCCGCCGCAGTCGCTAGATGGGCATACAGGCATGACGATCGATCTGCGCCTGCACGGCTCATCGACCCGATCTTCTTCGCCTGTCTCGCTTCCATTGAGCCCGGATCTGTTGGGTCGCTATCTTCCAGCACACACTCCCCGATTGAGTTGCCTGCCGTTTCTCCACTCGGCATTCCGCCGCCTATCTATCTAGACATTCCCCACCGACCTCCGCTGAGTGTGCGGGTTCCCCCGACATCGAGCGCGGTCGAACTCCCTCCCCAATCATTTTTGCACGTGCTCTGCCCTCTTCACAGAACCTCACTCAGCCCGATGCTTCAGGAGAGCCTTGCAATGGTCTCTGTGCTTCTTCAGACTACGAGTCCGGAACGGTCTTTCCCCCTCACTCGGTTGTTCACGAAGAGCCACCTACACCTCCCCTTTCGCCTTCTCGTGCTGCCATCTCGCTCGATGTTGGCGAGAGGATGCCCAAGTTCCATCTCCCCACACGTTCACCTCCCAACGGCTTACGTCCTAGCCTCGAGCTTTCGCCCGAATATGTGCGCGCGCGGCTCGAAGAGGATCGTGCTATCCTGGCGAGATGTCTGGAGAACTTGCCCGCGTCCCCTTGCTCCTCGCATCGCCATCTGCGTTCGCCTTCGCTGACAAGAAAAAGCCCTGATTACATTGGCTCTCTGCCGAGCATCACGTACACGGATCGTGCGCTCGAGGGATTGCCAGAGGTGGACGAAGCCGAAAAGGGTAGCCCCGTGACGGACGAAGAAGATCTCGCCGATGCACGCAAAGTGGTGTGTATGGATTCCCCAGAGCCTCCTCTGAAGCCAGTCAGACAATTCTATCGTGAGTAGTAGTTCGCACCCCTTCACCTCATAATGTGGTGGTGACTGTATCTGAACTGACCGCCGTGCCCCACAGGGTCGGCTCCTCGCCCTTCCATTGGTCGACCACCAGGGCTTCATCCAGCCATCCGGCGCATGGTCGCCTTTCAGCTGTACGTTGGCAACTTTTTTACTTTTTTTATCCATCCATACAAACCGCCCGGTTTTGTCCGCTTTGCAGGATTTTCTTCTTCATTCTGGTTCTTGCTTCGTTGAGCACGCTCATCGATCTGGTCAAGGATCGGGACACCCCCACGTCGTTTGGAACGCAACATATCGCAATCATCTTGGCTGCTTGGTGTCCAGCCGTTGTGTTTGGTTCGTCTGCGTATCCCCCACTCTAACGTGGGACAGATCCCTCAATCTCACTCAGGTTATCCTCCCGGTGTTCGCAACAACCCCTTCTTTCCTAGGCACTGCCGCGCATAGTACGCATTCGTATTTCACCACCCATGTATCCATTTCTTTCATCCCAGCTGCACTATACCATACGCACCGTACACTTTCTAATCTCATGGAATCAGTTTTTCTTTTAGCTATCAGTACGTCTTTGCTGTGGGGGGATTGGGCGATAAAGTGCTGCTGTTGTATTGTTGATGTACACAAATTACACACTCCTCATAAACGTCACGCCGAGTCGCAAATTCGTATGGCCCCAGTTAATTTCCGAGGGGAACATCGCGTCTGACAAATTGGACCCGAAGAAATATTACATATATGATCGGAAGGAACAATGCCGGGCTGAACTACATCGGAGAGGCAGAGTCTAAATGCCGCGTCGCGATACGAATGCCTGGCACGAAATGAGATGGGATGATCAGACGCGAAATAAAGTTCCCAGGCGAGCGAAATGAAGAAAGTTTCCATTACCTCGAGATCTTGGGACGTCGCCACTCCAAGGACAAACTTGCGTTCGTAATCCGTGACTGAGAGAGGAAAAGGAGAGAAAGAACGAACGTTATTATCGCCAAAAAAAACGCGACATTCCCAATCCCAAAAATTCGGAGGGAGAAAAGATAAGACAAGACCGGGACACATACCGAGTGCGAAGATGTGGTCCTTCAGGAAGCTCTCCAGCTCTGGAAGGGGGGTGTCCGGCGTGATGGTCGTGTACGGATTTGTCCGCGGCGAACGGTTGAACTTGGTCATGCAGGACGAGATCTTGTCCGTCTATAACAATATGATGAAAACGCGCGGTTCCCCCCCCCCATATACATATGCAAACGAGAAAAACCAAAAGAGATGATGGGATGCGGGACACAGACTCACGGTGTTCACCTTTCCCGCTTCCCACCTCTTCTTCAGGGTCGCGACTTCGACGTATCCCAGGAGATTACGTTGCCTTCCTAGGACCCTGTTTGTTGTTCGGCGTGTATGGACGAAAATAACGGTGCAGTGAGCGGCGCTGTACTTGGTTTACGAGAGGTAGGGAGGGACTGTCCCGTTCCCCGTTACGTACGGTATGTGCGAAAAGTCGCGATCATAGGCGAGTTCTATCGCGCGCGCGACGAGCTCGCTCTTAGGTAGTGAGAATGCCGGTGGCAGTTGCAAATCCTGGGGTCGAATATGGCAGAGAGACAAGAAATGAGCAAGAAAGATCTCTAGAGTCCCGAGTCGTCCACCGTGTGACACCCACCTCCACTACGGCGCCGCGATACTTGTCCGGCGGTGGCGGAAGTACGGATGCATTTCCGGCGGCGAGCGTTGCTGCTGCTGGGACGGGATCGTTGTTCGAGGGTTCCGCGGTGGTCATGGTGTGCGGTTGGGGTGTGCTGGTGGGGTCGGACAGAGTGCGAGAGGGTGCGTGTGCGTGGACGGCTGGGAAGCGATCGATTGGAAAGGAGGAAAGATAATTCGCGACCGAATCGGAGCGGAGGCTACATCCGCGCGCGTCTACTGATGCACCGCGCCCATTTACGAACTTGTTACAGTGCGTCAGATCGGGTCAGAGGCTGTCACGTTGCGTTGGATCGGACGTCGCAGTCGACCGTGAATATCACTATCATTATCACCGGCTCCTGTACTACCGCCTAACATGTTTCTCCACATCGTCATGTATGCTTTCCTCAGCTTAACCCGTCCAACCCCATCAACACAGCTACAGTCACTGCACAACAAGTCTGCTGTGAATCACAGCCTCCTCGCATGGGTCACATCTAGCTATATCGTCAAGGCTTATTGATGGAGGCCATTATCCATCCCAAGCATCATCAGCACCTCAGTAGTCTATACAGAAGGTCGTCGTCGTCGTCGTCCTGCATTTCAGATTCAGCTGTTGTCCAGCCTTCTGTAAAGTTAAGCTGTTTATGCTTTGGAGAGAACTTGAGAATTTGCTGGCCTCCATGAGGAGGGGATCAGTTCCATTGTGCCGTTTTGTGTCAATTAAAGAGAAAACGCGCTCAGATGGAACTGCTGAAGCCTGGATAGGTAAATAGTCGAGTGCAATTGCGAACAATGTGGGGAACCTGGTTTCATATTTCTGTGGAGCGTAAACCCAAGTCTAGAATGGTAATGTGTCGCAGGAAGACTTACCTCCCAGAATACAAGGATATCCTTATCGCGATTTCCGTCCTGCTCAAAAGTCGCTGTCGTATATGCGAGGAACTCCTCGTCGACAGTCCGTTCACCATGGGGGGAGTCGCTGCTGGAAAAATTGGATATAACACCAAGGTGCACACGGGCACGATACTCCTCCATCTGCAGCTGGAGGTTCAGTAAACATTTACCCGTGCAATTTTAGAAACGTACAAGACCCTTTACGATGTCCTCAGCCTTTTTCACGTGTTTGTCATCCCAATGCTTTCGGATCCACCCCATCCGCATACTCGGGTTGAGGACTGACAGCAATCAGTGAAGACATGCGCAGTAGTGGAAAACACGTTCGAACCCACCCATTGCGACAACGTACGCACGGGTGGCATCCATCTTTTCATAATACTTCACGGCCCATTCAATACCAATTGACGTCCACTTCGATAAGTGGGGGCAGTCCAAGCCGAGGTGTTCCCATGCCGTCATAAACCTCTCGAAGCATGGCATGGCACCTGACAAGATAGGTGTTTTCTTCGCCAACATAGACTGCTGAACCATATTAGGGGCCTATTAACAGGATAAGCTGCTGACGACGTTGATGCTTGGATTATACAACGCACAGCCAAAATCGTCTCGAAGTCCTGAAGGACATCCCACTCCTTGTCGGACATCCTAAGTTTTGCTAGTTCCTTGTTGATGGTGAAGCGAGGAAATAGTCGATAGCCTATTTGGTTATGACGAGGGTGCTCATAAGTAAAGTTTGGGGATTACTTACGGGTCGCAATTCACGGAACCGACTGATCATTTTGGAGACCGAGTCCCACTGAGTCTTGATATCGTGGAGGAGCTGCACGTCAGGAACTTTGATGGTTTTTTTGGGTTTCTGAGGCGACCTGAACCATCCGTCCGCGTTGCCATCAGAGATAATCCATTGAAACTGGTCGCGTCGTGGACCCGTCTCACGGATCGCTCGGACGGTGGAACGACAAAGCGCAATGGGATCGCGCTCAACTGCTTCCTCGTAGGTTTGTTTGGCGGCATCGCCCGGAGGCGGTTCCGCGTCGAACTCGGCTTGTTCGTCCACCAGACCAATGTTGGTGAGGCCTTCGATGACACGAGTGGCACAAATATTGGTGATGTGAGGGAAGGACACAATGCGGTTGTCGATGTGATCAAAGGAGATGTCCCGAGCTCGGAATAATTCTTCTAGCGCCTCCATAAAACCGTGATTGAGCGCGTCATTTGCGGAGGCATTGTCAAAGGTCCAGTGACCTCCCTAGTCCGTGGTTAGCACCTATGACAACGATGAAATACAATCCACAAACCTTGGCTGTTATTTCGACTCGATCCAGGACTTGGAGGACAATGTTCGCAAGGCGAGGACCATTGCGGCTACCCCGCAAGCGGTGAAATGCTATCAATGCTGCTCGTAGCTTCAGGCGGCGGGTAGATTTGTGCCTCGCAATCCAATGCGCGGTGACAACTAGGTACGGATAACGAGACTGGTTGAACCAGATGTCCACGGTAAACGAAATCCTCCCGGGCACATCCTGGGGTAGGTGACAAATAAGATAGCATGCAAAGAAGTGACTCCGGACAGACTTACAGCTAGTTCCCTTTTCAGGACATCAAAATACATCCGCCACGCATCAATGATATACTTTCTAATCGTTGTTTTCCGGGGGATGTCGTCTTCCTGAAGCTGCGGTCGCAAGTGAAAAGAAGCCGGCGAAACTCAGGAGATTCGACAATGTCGATTGACTAAGGGAGATAAGTAAGCGTGGTAGAGGTGACAACGAAGTTGTACCGACTTGATCACTTGCAACGATGAAGTTCACTAAATGCTCCAAGAAGGCCTCCTGAGAGAAGGGGGCAGGAGACTGAGCTTTTGAACCTGGATTGGGCACCGTGTCTGCGTTGTCCGTGGCCTTCATACTCGGAAGTACGGTTGTCCAGCCTCTCGCCAAGTGAAGACGAAGGTACTCATCCTTGTGTTCGTGGTCGAGGTGAACTCGTAACGTTGAAGTGGAGGTTGAAGCAGAGAACTGGAAGTTAACCCTATAGCTAGGGTCTGACAGGGCACGCTTCCTGACCATGTAACACCTCGTTAAAAAAAAATTCTCGCCTCAAGGAAAAGTGATGACACGTACTGGCAAGGTTTGCATATGGTTTTAGTCGATGCAGATTGGGAACCACGGGTGAAAAAATGCTCGATATCCTCCGCAGTGTGTCGAGTTGTCTTTGATGGTGGACCAGGAAGTTCTGGAGAGGCCGGCATCAATGACAACGAAGGGAGATGTTGTACGTTAGATAGGATTATCAGCTCTATTTAAAGGTTGACTGAAATCCCTAACAGATGGTGAGAGACAAGTGTAAAAAAACATACGAGAACCAACAGATGAGGCATGAGGCCTGCATGAGGCCCACTGGGGGTCACGCCAGTGAAGTTACCCGAGAATCGCGAGTCGATTCGCCTTAGCCGCGACGGTTATGGAAGCCGACTACGGCGTTCGAGCCATATTAGGCCCGGCTCAGCTTGATCCACCTGCCGTGTGACAGGTCTTCACGCATGCAGGCCATTCAGTTACAAAGTTGCAAAATCGTGTACCATGTTCAAAGTTCATGCATAATCAAAATGGGGGGTGCACCCCCTCGTGCCATGCTACGTAGCCACTGCGCGCGATCAGGCAAGCACACCCGAGCCCGGGCGCTGATGTCGGTAGGCAAAGCCCTATGGGCCCTATGCCCCGAGCCCCCGAGCCTTTCACCATCTCCGCATTGCCTTATACTCTCTTTCACTTTATTTTACAACAAATGGCCTTGAGGCCCTCCCTGCTTATAGTACCACAATGCCATCCGTGCTCATCGCACATAGAATACATATAAATAGTATCGACTCGTCTCCTCTCCTCCAAATCCACCCGCGCGTCCCTTGTCCTCCCTTCCCGTGCACTTCTATTTTCACTAGAGTTATGCGAGGAGAGGTGTGTGTGGTGCGTGGATACGGCGGGGAAGCGATTGGAAAGATAATTCGCGACCAAATCGGATCGGGAGGCTACATCCGGTGGGAAACTTGGGGGAGAGGGACGCGCGCGTCTGCTGATATGATGCACTTGCGCCCATACGAACTTGTCACGGTGCGTCGAATCGCGTCAGAGGCCGACACGTTGCGTTGGATCGGGTGCTCCCAGTCGACCCATGAATTATGTGTCATCGGCTGATTCGGCTCCTGCCTGCCCGCTATTGCTACGTATGATAGGAACTACCGAGGGCTTCCCGTGTCTGCGTTTCACCACTGCCCTTGGCCCTCGGGAACCCGTACTACCGCCTAACGTGCTTCCATCTATGAATACGGGTCCTCACGGTGAGCACTGTTGCAGTCATTCCGACTCATTGTCGTCTTCTTTTCCTTCATCCTTCTGGCATAGACTCGGGCGAAAATAAACCAAACGCATGCCAGTGGATACACACGCCGGAGTGCACGTTACGCACGATGGACTGTTAATACTAGCATGTCGCGGGTGAACTCACCTTTATATTAGTATTCCATTCCAGTTGAAATTCGATCCCGGCCATGTGCGGTGCTGTCCCAGGTCGAGGAACAGCTTGAGGGCTTCCGCCGAGCCTGTAATAATGTGGACAGTGTCCATATTTTTGAAACGAAGGAAATTACAATAGTGGTGCCGAGGCGAGTCGCGTGGCTCCAACTTTGGCATCTGTCTGATTACCCAAAAGTGTGCTCAGTGTGGTTCCACTCTTTTCCAAAATAGTAAAGGACTATCGCAGCTGCTCCGATGGACTTTATCATATTGTCTGCCTCGTTTTTATGGGCAGCGTTGATGAAGATGAGTGGGGTGATTCCTGCAGTGCACAGGTTCACAAGGCCTTGCACTCCTCTCGTGTCGGCAGCGGGCATGTTTCGACGTGGCCTCCCCATGCGGGGCGCCCAGTGGGAACGCCTTGATGGGGGCCAGGGACTTGTTGGCCGTTGTTGGCATTCATCAAGTCGCAGAAGGACTTGGCTGGATAGCCTTTGTTGGCTGTCAGCATTTGAAGCCGAGATCGATAGTGAATAATAATAATAAGTCGAGCAAGTGGTGCAACCGTGACGGCTCTCTCTCGGGGCTCGGGGTTGTGCGGAATGCCCTTACCGCCTCGTTTTGTACCACCTGTAGTTTTTAACCAGGGGTTCCTGGTTCCCCTTGAATCAGAGCTGGCAGCCGTGGGTGAGTACAGGGAGCATACTGCAATTATCGGCCAGCCGCCACAGGCTGGGCAAAGTTCAGTCCGCATACTGAGTTACCTAGTGGTTACAAACGGCTTGATCGAGGCGCGCGCCCGGTTCAGCGGTGGATGGACCAAGTATGGTGGGTTAGAGAGTTAGAGAGTGGAGTGTTGCTGTGCAGCGGGAGCGGAACCATGGCAGGGTGACATGTGAGGATGGCGCGTGGCGCGTGCGGTACGACCCACTCACGACCCGGACAAAAGATCTCTGAATTCTGAGTACAGTATCACCAATACTAATAGAGTACAGTACCATAACTAAGAGAAGAGTGGTCGATCATAGAAGAAAGAAACCGTTATGTAGTTGGAAACAAAAGAGTTACCATCTCTAAGTCGTGTATTGGGGTGATGGGTTGGCCACCCACAACGTCGTGTGGTCGCCTCACACCCAACTTGTTGATACCTACCGGGTACTTGGCCTCTCCAATCCTCCCAGCCCAATCATAGTCAACTAAGTGGATTGCCACATCTTCAGATTCAAGTGATCCACGGTCGATGAGAATATTAGTGTCTCGGATATCCCCATGGACGAATCCTCCTTCGTGTAGCAATCGCACCACACGGCGCACTTTGCTTCGCACCTTCTCCTTGTTTTCGCTAGTGAGTTCCAAGTCAAAGAGTACTTCGTATGTTGATCGGTCCATAATGACCGCAGTCCACTCTTTAGAGATTTGAACGCACCGCCGAAGCTTCGGTGCTGAATCGCGGGACGCCATGTAGCGATGCGCGGCCTCTGAATACCGCCTTGAGAATTTGACGAGGAACTCGTCGGACTCGTCAACTTCATGTTGGTTGAGAGTTGCGGAGAAGATAAGCTTGTCGTTAGCGAGCCGCTCATTGTACGTGAAGGCTATTCTCCCCTCGTCGTAGGAGGACATGAAAGGAAATCCGCGAGCTTTTTGGAGGCGAAGGCCGTCCTTCATTGAAGCTGTTTTTGCCTTGCCCGCGGCGTCGATTGCCTTGTAATGAGCTTCGATATTTTTGATAGCGGCCACAAGCGCATCCAACGCGGATGCGATCGTGTGTGCGGCTCCTCTGCGCCAATGGACCGACAGATCGAAGAGGGTGTGAGAGGTTCGGCTCTCACCTGCTTCCCGTCCCATACAGCACCGCAAAATCCCAAATACTGACCTGTAGATACAAATGAAAAGGTGACCAGATAATGAATGAGCAGACGTACCCATATCTAGTATAAGCACACTCGGAAAACGGGTGTCATAGTTATTGAACCGAAGCGAATGTCGGTATGCTTGCTTGAGAAACCGGCCATAATATGCGATGGCCTGGTTGAGTGCGTTGCCATGTTCGTTCTTGCACTCTCGTATAGCTGCCGGCATGACGACAACAGAGAGGTTTCCGTCGGTCACGTAGTCCGTGCCTGGGACCGTTTGCTCGGGGAGCGAAAGATCCATGCACCTCTCGAGAACGGCCCGAATTTTGGCTCTTCGCGTGACCTCCGAATCGTACTGCCGGCACGCGACGGGGGCAAGTTCCGTGAGGCAAAAGAGTGCCTTATTCGAAGGTTCTTCCTGACATCTATCTTCGAAGATTGCAAAGGCTTCATGTAGGAGCACGAGAGGGATCGTTTCACGGTCATACGGGCGGTTGTAGGCCACTATTTGTTCTCGCCCTGTGATTGTGCTGAATAGGCTAGGAACAGCTAGAGACGACGGTGCCGCCGTGCTAAAGGCTCTCATCAGCCGCTTGACTTCTGGTGGTTGACCATCGCCTTCGTCATATTTCCGCTTCTTCGGCGAGGTATCTGTAGTGATGAGATCAATTGAGAACGGTGCAAACCAACAGAGAGAATGGGGAGATGGGAAACGTCAAGGATACAGATAGGTCAAATTATCAGCACTCACAAGTGTCCGGGACTTTGGCAACAATGTGGGGTGTGTACGGAGTAGGCTCTGGCGGACGAAAGTAGTGGGATAGCGGGAGTCTTGCCGCCAACATATCTTCATCTCTATACTCTAATTCGTCCAATTCGTCCTTGATGTTCGTTGTCTCGGAAATAGTAATTGCACAACAGTTGTGGGCACAAATTGGTCAACGTGGAGAAACCTACTGACCTTCCAGAGGTTCAGTTGATGGGCGTTTATACTTGGAAGGACATTTGATGTCGCAAGGAATATCGCGTTCTTCAGGTCGCCCACCGTCTCACTGTCCTCAATTTTCACTGGAAATAAGTCGAGGGATATCCCGTGAATCCAACACAGGAGTTTGATTGGGCGACCTGGGGTTGCCGTCGACGTGGACGCGACAGGCTGGCGTTCGGCTTCCTGTCGCTGTTTCTCCTGATACTCGGTAGTTCTGGTAGTTTGTGCTGGCTCCTTGGTAGTTCGTGCCATGGTAAAAAAAAAAATGATTCTGCAATGAAGATGTGCGATCGAAGTGTCTGTGACAGCAAGAGTTGCGCACAGAATGCGGTTGCGGGTGTCCCTCTTAGCGTCGGGCAAAATTCACACAGTCTTACACCTGCCAGAGCGGTGCCTGCTGTGATATTGTGTGTTTCAAATGTGGACTTACACAATGTTGCTACTTTTTGTTACTTTAGCGCCAGCGTAGTGCGAGTCGTGCAAGCGCGAACTCTACTCATGCCAGTTGTGCCTGCAAACCCCCACTGCGATACACTTCCCACCTTTGTTTCTCCTCTGGTCTCCTCACCCCCTATCATTCCTGTATGCCGCTCTGGCGTTGCCGGCCGATGGTGTCACCTCCACCTCACTGCACACTCTTTCGTTTTAGCATACGGCCGACATCCTCACGCCTGTCCAGTCCCTCGTCCAATATAATCGATATATAATATATAGTCTACCGACTAGTAAGCCTCGCGTACAGACGACTCGTCCGTCTCTCGAGCTATCACTGGCATCACATGCACCCCACGCACAGACAATCTCGACCTTATTTACTTCCTACGCATCCACACGCGGGGATTCCATTTTTGCTTTACCCTCGTTGGTCCTCACTCAGGTGAGTTCGACGTCGGCTCTATTGTCGACTTTTATGGGTCTTATCAGCGCGCACACCTACGCTATACAGACCCGGGTTTCCTTCTTTGCATGCCCACCGACTGGGCAAGTTTCATGGAATCCTCCTGTAGGGAATTTCGTGTACGTACTTATACAGATTTTCTTGGAACCCTTTCTTATGGAGGAAGACTATTGTATAGATTGCCGCCCAGCGAGATCGGTGGGTGGTGGGAAATTTGCGATGAACCCCGGGGCGGTATTCCATACTGTTACCACACAAAGACTGGAGAGGCCATGGGAAGGGCCGGGGGGTTTGTCATACGCTTAACGATCCTTCAGGGTATGTTCTCTGTCGCTGTCGGGTCACACAGGCTCCAAACCGCCTGTTAGAATACCGCCCTGGGTCGTCGTCTCTCGAAGTCGTTTCTTCAACCACGATCAGACCTCGCCCCGGCCTGTAGCAGCGTGAGAGCAACGTTCCGCTCCTCCCCGTTCACGTTCTTGTACGAAGGATTTTCGAGGACCTCGGGCTGACTGCAGTCCTCTGCAGGCGAGTCCGCAGCGTCCACGGTGAAGAGCACAAACACTCCCACTATGCGACGCAACCTCACTGCCGACCCCCGGCGCCGGCGCTCCCACCCGTCCCCTGCTCAGAGGTGGGCGCTCACCCTCCGCCCACGCCTTCGCACCGCGCCTTTCTCTCTACTCTACCGCCGACCAGCCATTGAATGCGGCTGTTGAACGTATAGCGCAGGCACCTTCACAATCTCCCTGCAACGTGACCAACATCGGCAAGAGGTCCTCTGAGAGTGGCTACGTGAGTGCTCCGGAGCTATCCCCGTCCTTGTACAGCCTAAGCAAGGGAATCCACGCACCGAATATGAACGATGTCGCAACGGCCGCGTCCGCCCCACTCCATCAACGCCGACCAAGGGGCCAATGGTTGCCGGGAAGGAGATTGGTCCGGCTGTGTTAAATATGCCCGCACTACCATTCGGTTCTGCGCGGACTGCTCAGTACCGGCTACATCACTTTCAACTACATAGCTTCCCTCGTTCCCAAGCTCCTGTTTTTGCAGCGCACGTCCCATCCTCCCACAAGATCTGGCGTCCGACATCCAACAAATTTGTCGAGATCTGAATTCGCGCAATAGTACGTTGCAACGCGACGCACAGGCTTTATTCAAGCGCAAAATGCCCGTCAGGCAGCTGTTGACCGGCAAGTGGTCCACTCGCTCGCTCCTTTCCTAGGATCAACTTAATCGATTGAATGACAACCCATCGGCGATGAGGCAAACTCTGATGGAAGGACACACATCACGACAAAGTCCATCCTCTGGGCTTAGCCGAGGGAATCCAGGGTTTGCACCGTCCACTGGATCTCGGAGGTGGGCCCGAGACCAACGGCTGTGATATTTGAACATGGTCGAGATGCACTTCCATTTTCAAGATCGGGTAGGAGCTCGTTAGCCACATGCACCAGACTTCATTTGTATCACCGTGTATCAAATCAAACAATTTCGCCGCGTCGTCTGTGTATGTTCTCTCTCGAAAGGCCTGCATTTTCTCTTGAGTTTCTTATATATCCTTTTGACCATCTCTTTGGTTCGCCGAATTACTAGCCCAGGTGATTTTGCATCCTTAGCTTCTCTGTTTTGCTCTCGTCAACCTGGCGACCCTCGTATCATGTCTGACGAGAAACCGTCTCGTCGCGGGTCGAGAAAGATCTCGTCGTCTCGATAGAATCTCAAAATCCTCTTTGTTCACTTTGGCGGCAGCTGTATAATGCTCAATACGTGTACACCTGCTTTAAGGGCTCGAGGACGCACATAGACGCTCCAAAAAGAGTTGGGCCAAATTGTTCCTGGATGGCTTGCCCAACTTTGCCTCGATAACGATAAAAAGTTACCTCACCAATCATAACGACCTGCAGAAGCTTCGCATAAATAATCTTCGAATGTTTGGAACGTGGACTTGCTTGGTGTTCAACTTCGCCACCAGTTGAGAATGCACTCATCAGCAAAAATACAAAATACTTTACAACTTTCGAACTTTTTAGCTTTATAATAGAATTTCTAAAATCAAAAGGTCATAAAACAACTTTTTCTGGAGTTTTTGGCTTCATAGTGGATTTTTTTATCATGACTTTTCTCGGAATTGGGTCAGTCTAAATGACTTTCGACTTTTTACCTTTTTTGACTTTATAAAGACTTTATAAAGCTCAAAAAGCATTGTGTATTTTTCCTGATGAGGCTGGCCGGCATGGCCTCCTCGGGCCTGTTAATGACTCGGCCACGAAAGAGGGACAAAATAGGAACAATATGCCGCCAATAAGAGTAAGAGTCCAGAAATGCACCTCACTACTGTCATTCACGAACTGGGTCCAAGATTTTAAATCTAGACTCCTCACTTGCCTGTTCCGCCACCTCTTGATAAACGTCCTGCGCGCGCCATGAATTTTCGAAGATCGCCTTATGGAACGAAGGTGGGAGTTGATAAACAGGTGTGCGAAAATATCCGAGCTGGAGAGAGTAAAAGGATTTTGAGGGAGACCGGCTCGCACGGCGAAATCGGTACATTTCGCCGTAGAGAAGGATGGGAGTTCAATACGTTCAATCCGAGCCTTCTCGATACTCCTGTGAGTCCTGTTGTCGATATTGCTTTTGTTGATAATTATGCTTACGATCTGGATGAGCTCTTCCTTGTCAACTTCGAGGAGCTTCTGCATCCAGCCACCATCATTGATACCGGCAGCCTAAAGGCGGTTTCGACGTTAGCATCGTCTGCGGGTCGTTTGGGCATGGCGTGTGGTGTGTCACAAGTTCAAGTTTTGCCAGCCGATGGCTTTGTTTGGATGCGCGGAGAACAACAAGCACAGGAGTCATATTAGTTATTCAAACACTAATTTAAGTACCACTGGAACCGGTCTGGCGACCTCTCAAGGTAGGAAGAGAGGAGACTGATGGACACAAGCAAGTGTCGACCAAGCGTACTAGTATTTTATAGCAAAGTGCGCCGGGTCCATTTACAGCTTCGTTTTCCAGTTGCCCGACAGTGTGGTCCAAGGGTCATTTCCTTCAAGCTAAGTTGAAAGGCACAGCAGCTTACAGCATAATCTCGGCGTGTGAGCTATCATGTGGGCCATGGCATGCAAACTCTACAAGCCGCTACCTTTCGATCTCGGCAAGTTGGAGTTCTTACGCCGTGCGTGGCCGGTAAGCGCTCAAGCCCTTGATGAACCACAGAGGGGGGGCACAGCAAAGACGGCCAATTGTCACAGGCACTCCTGTAACCCAGCATAGCTAGCGCGCACTGCACCAATATCAGATAGAATACCGTACAGTCTCCCTGTATCGGCATTACACTGGCAGGGGTCAAGGATCCTCGGGAATGACGGCCAACTCAAGAGCCTCGCACACCTGTCCGGGGGCACGTCTCAATGTGCGCTATCACTGTAGTAGTGAAACTCCTTGTGCCGCAGTAACCGTGCATCACGATCGTACTAGTAATGTGCATCGGCGCGCTATTTTACGCCCACCCTCTCGCAGGCGGCCGCCGCGCTGTTGTTTGCCTAAGTTAGCTTAAGATGCTTCGTTCCTTTCAGTTCTGCTTGGAGGAGTGCGGATGTGGGCCACGGAACGAGTTGTACGTGGAACGTCACGGTGCTGTCACTCTGACCAAATGTGATCACGTGCTTCTAATGGGCAATCTGATCGATCTGTCCGGCGGTTGACTAGGTTGGTTGGACTCGACTCTGAGTGTAAGAATCGCGCAAACTGGTAAACACTCCGTTTTCTCCCCGTCCCACAGCTCTGGATAATCTATGATCGTGATAGTTCATCGATGGCTATGGCCATGGATCATTTGGAGCATTTATTTATTCCTCTACAAAAGGCAATCATCGACAAGCAGCCCTTTGTGAGCGGGACGCTCCAGCTTCCAGCTACGCATTTTTCTCTCTTCTACAAAATTGCGAGAGAAGGTCATGCTTCCAGGTTTGAGGGCACCATGCGTCTTGGAGGGAGGAAGGCCGCTTACTAACTTTCGATCCCCAAGGCATGTCAACTTCACGAATGCCACCGACGACGAGTTAGAGCAGCTTGCTCAGACCTGTCAGCCTGCCACATTCGGTCGCAACGACGAAGACGTGATGGACGAAACTTATCGCAAGGCTGGAAAAATGGATTCAGAGCTCTTCTCCACTCCGTTGGTATATGATTATACCGATATTGTCAACATTGTGCGCGAGTGCCTTCTGGATGGCACTGACTCGCTACGCAAGTTGAAGGTCGAGTTATACAAGCTCAACGTTTACGGTACGTGCCTCGTCATCATCTGCCCGTAACTCGGCAGAGTCCAATTGGCCACCCAGGCAAAGGCTCATTCTTCAAGCCCCACGTCGATACCCCGCGCGGCGAAAAGATGTTCGGATCGCTCGTGCTTGTCTTTCCAACCCCGCACGAGGGTGGAGCTCTGCTCATCAGGCATCGCGGGCAAGAATGGTCGTTTGACTCGGCCGCCGAGCTTTCAACCGCACCGCCGTCTTCGATCGGCTATGTCGCATTTTTTAGCGACGTCGAGCACGAAGTCGCACCCGTGGTGTCTGGCCACCGTATCACATTGACGTACAACCTCCACTTTGACGATGGGCCCGCCCCTATGACGGCCCCGGAACCTGCTCCCCTTCTGCAATCGGGGAATGAGCGCAAAATCCGTGCCGCATTCGAGGCTCTCCTCGAGAATCCGGAATTCCTCCCTGACGGCGGCGTCCTCGGGTTTGGGCTGCGGCATGTGTACCAGATCAAGGGCAAGGGCGGTCCGAGTCTCGGGCACCTCTACGGTCTGCTAAAGGGGAGCGACGCAGCTCTGTACCGGGCCGTCGACTCGTTTGGGTTCGAGCCCGTGCTATACTTATATTATGAGGAAGACGGAGGAGATGCTGGACTCATCGACAGCGTACTTGACTTTGAGTCCTACGAACTTCTCGACCCGGTCAGGTATCTACGTTACCACGGGGGCATTACCGTCCAGCTCGAGGGCGAGAACGTTACGCCGGTGAACTGGGTCACTCCGATCGCGGACTTCAACTGCAAGTTCAACCGTCTGTCGAGCAAGTATCTGCGTCGTAGGAATGAAGAAGATGAAGCGTCATTGGGGACGGCGCGTGGCGATTTATGTCTTACTGTGCACATAGGCAAGATGGGCGAAAGGATGTTGTATCCGACAGTCGCACAATTGAAGAACGAGTCGAGACGTGCACAGGCGCTTCTTTATTTTTCATCTCTCTAAAATTTCTTTCAAGCCAACATGATGTTCCGCTCTTTTGCATTGTTCAACGGCCTTGCCTTGCTCTCTTCAGCCGCCGCCCACCACACGGTATATGAGGTCCAAGTCAGCGACAGCGCAGGGGCTCTTGTCTTTGAGCCCCCTTAGATCGTCAACAAACAATCAGTCGCCTTTGTGACCATACCGTCCCGCTGACAGCTTCTCTCTTCCAGAACGCGACCAAGGGAGACACAGCCGAGTTTACCTTTGCTAGCAACAACCACACCGCGACCGAGTCCAAGCCCATTTATGATCCGTGCACACCTAAGTATGGTGGAATCGATTCCGGATTGTGCGTCCTGACATTCCCATGTTTTTCACACCTAGTGTTTTGATGCGCCCCTCCTCCCCTCTCTCCCACAGCCAGCCAGTCCCGAAGGGCGCGACCAGCGACACCCTCCCCGTATGGAATCTTACTTTGACCAGCGTGAGCTTCCATTCAGATGCGGTTTCTCGCAACGCGATGCGACTGGTCTTTCTGATCGATTCTTTAGGATGACACCATCTGGATGCACTGTCGGCAGGCTGCGAACACACCAGCCAGCCACTGTGGCGCAGGCATGGTGTTCGCGATCAATCCTAGGTGTGGCACCTTTGCTGAGTTCCAGAAGAATGCGCTGGCTGTCGGAGCAAAGTTGAACTACGCGCCAGTTTATCCCTCATATGCTGGAGCCAAGCGGGAGCTTCAGTCAGTTCAGTGACTGTAATGGACAGGATATCTACCTAATGATGGACTAAATAATATCAGTAACGTAGTAATGGACAAGTAACGATATCTTAATTCACCCTCAGTGACTGTAATAGACAGAACAACTGAGGAACGATGGACAATAAACACACTTATGCGGTGTCGTGATTCTTAAGTCTTAACAATAAACCTTCTGCAGCTTATGAGTGCATCCCGCCCGGTTTCCTCAAGAAACGGAGCTATTTCCTTGAACGTTGGGGCTGTCATGCTCATAGCTTCTGTGGGGGCATCATTCAATTGCGAACCTATGTGCTGGTCTACTGTACTGTCATATAAATTGGTAGTGCATCAGGTGAGGTCCGCTTTTGTACCATTTCGCATGGTCTCCCGACACGAACCATGGTAACAGACGACCTCATCCCGGTGCCGCTCATTGACCCGCAACAGTCAAGAAGGAGCCGAAAAGGAGGTCAATTGTTGACGACTTGGAGTCGCGGTGGAGGTAAATCATAATATCAGCTTGGACGGCTCGATTAGTGAGGTCGCTAGTGAGATCCTCAACGAGTTTCCTAAGAGCATTCGGTGAACAGGCAAGAGGGGGGCAAATGGCCTGGGCGTGATCCCATTGAAGACAGATCACGTGTACGAATTGATACCGCGTCACCGATCATCGAGGACGCGCCGCGGCATATACAGTATGGACGCTATACAGTCCTCCACCGCGGAACTCACAATAGAAAGCCAGACAGAGCCAAAGTCTATCCGTCGGTTACAGGATGAAGTCATCAACCGTATTGCTGCTGGCGAGGTGGGCAGTTCATCCGACGCCCCCACTTTTAACCACTCCCAGTACGCGCTCTGACTTTGATTTCCTTGGCCGCCTTTCCCAGATCATTCACCGGCCGGCTTCTGCACTAAAAGAGCTGCTCGAAAACTGCTTGGATGCGGGTGCCACGTCAATTCGTGTCACTGTCAGAGACGGAGGTATGAAGTTGCTCCAGATACAGGACAATGGATGCGGAATCAAGGTGAGCCCTTTTAAACCTCCCTCGGAGGTCAGCGCAGCCGCTCAGAGTCGGGTTGGGGGCAGAAATCAGACCTTCCGATACTCGCCCACCGTTTCACGACATCCAAGCTATCCAAGTTCTCCGACCTGTCCCATCTCACGACGTATGGATTTCGCGGCGAAGCGCTGGCGTCCATATCGCACGTCGCTAACCTTACCGTTGTTACGAAGACGAAGAAAGAGAGCTGTGCGTGGAAGTGCGTATCCTGATTTTGACGTGCGGATCCGTGGAAAATGCAGTTCTCACGACTTCGGTCTTCCCAGAGCTATCTACGTTGATGGGCAAATGACACCATCTCAAAACGGCGCGACTGTGGATCCGAAACCTTGTGCTGGGAATGACGGCACGACAATCACGGTGCGTAGGCAGAGCCATCGTTCCGTCTTTCATCCGTCTCATGGGTTGTATATGCGCGCGGTCAGGTAGAGAACTTGTTCTACAACGTGCCGGCACGCCTTTCTGCGCTCCGGACTTCATCTGAGGAGTATGCTCGCATCTTGGACGTTGTCACCAAATATGCCGTCCACAATGCGGGGGTTTCGTTCCTATGTAAAAAGGTGCTAGATGCTTCCTGCGCCATCGGCAATCTGAGGGCATTACATTGCTAACATCCTCTACAAGGTTGGAAATTCAACCCCTGACTTGTCCACCCCTTCCTCCACGACCAAGCAGATGATCCGCTTGTTATATGGTCAGGGTGTAGCCAAGGACTTGCTCACTGCTGAGGTTTCAGCCCCGAAAAAGCGAAAGCGAAAGCGTGACACAGGCGAGGATCATTCTGATGAAGATAGCTGGACGGCACAGGCTCACTTTACCAACGCAAACTATCATTCGAAGAAATTTGTCCTCCTGCTATTTATCAACAGTGAGAGCTTCGTCAATCACCAATCGCGCGAATAATTAGGTATTGTAGGCCGTCTGGTAGAGTCTTCGAGAATCAAAAAAGCTTTAGAAGCTTGCTACACCGCCATTCTCCCGAAAGATACTTCGCCGTTTATCTATCTCAGGTATTGTTCTTCATCTTTGGCATTTGATGGGGAGACGACAATATCCCACAGCATACAACTGGACCCTACAACGGTTGATGTCAACGTGCATCCCACTAAACGCGAAGTTCACTTCCTTGAAGAAGAGGCGATCACAGAGTGCATAGCAGATGCTATCCAAGCCAAGCTCGCCCAGTCTGGGGAGCGAACGTTTGAATATCAGGTTGGCGTACCGATGCACGTACAATTGCCCTCCAACTAACTGTCTTAGACGCTACTCACCGGAGGCATCGCAGCAGAAGGCGCCAGTGCAGCATCGAAAGGAAAAGAGAAGGCGCACGAAAACAACACGGGAAGTGACTCTGCGTCTTCAACTCCACCACCACCGCCCAGTGCTCCTCCCACTAAGAAAATTCTGTCTCAGCACAAGGTTCGAACATCTGCAGCGGACCGAACGCTCGATTCGATGTTCCTTCCCTCATCAAGTCAACCTAGAGAACCCGATAATACGACCGCACGTCAAGACACTGATACAGTGAAGGAAAGGAGGAAGACAAAGGAAATACCACAGTCTACCTGCTACCTGACAAGCGTGTTGACATTGAGGGAGAATGTCAAAGAAGCAAAGCACGTAGGTGTGTAGCGTATTCCATCATCTTTGAGAGTATCATGACTGACAAGTACGATCTAGAATTGACAGACATTCTTCAGAAACACGTCTTCGTCGGTGTTGTAGACCTCGTCCGTGACCTCAGCGTCGTGCAATTCTTAAAGAAGCTATATCTCGTCAACCACGGAGCATTGGCGTAAGTACCTTAGCATGGTCGGTGAGGCGGTCTGACCCACCTTGGTTCGGCAGCGAGGAGTTATTTTATCAGCTCGGGCTCCGACAGTTTGGCAACTTCCCGAGACTCAAACTGGATCCACCTGCGCCGCTGCGCCCGCTGATCACCTTGGCCGTTAACGCGGAGGAGAACACCGAGCTCAGCAAGTTAACAAAACCGCAGATCGTCGACGTAAGTGAATGTTCACATAAGCATGGCTTTTGATTGCTTGGACATTCCTGACTCCCTACTTACTCCCTATCCTTCATTCTTAGTCTATCGCGCATATCCTCATCTCCCGAAGAGAAATGCTGAGGGAGTACTTCTCGCTGGGTATCACCATAGAAGGGATGGTAGACAGCCTCCCTGCGCTCATCCCCGATTTTACTCCGAACCTGGACAAGCTTCCGCTATTTTTCATGCGACTTGGCACACAGGTGAGACCGAGTTCGCTGTCGCCTCCATCTTCGTGAAGCTGTGGATACTTAACTTGTGATAAAGGTCAATTGGAATAGTGAGCAGGATTGCTTCGATGCGTTTCTGCGAGAACTGGCATACTTCTACGTTCCTGGTCCCGGTCCACTGGCCACACCTCCGCCACCTAGACACAGCGCAGATGACGGTACGGACAAAGACGGCCACACCAATACCCAGCGGGAAGAGGCACCTGAGAAGTGGCAGATTGAGCATGTCCTCTTCCCAGCAATGAAGCGCTACCTGACTGCTCCCAAATCTCTTCTGACACGAGATGTTGTGCAGATCGCTAGCCTACCCGACTTGTATCGAGTGTTTGAGAGATGCTGATGGAGGTATTTCTTTTCTTTTATTCATATGCATGACGACTATAGCAATATATAATTTACATTAAACACGCCCGAGAAATGAAGCCAGCTGTTCATTGTTACGTTAATATGTGAGGTGCAACGTCTGTACGCGGAGCCAATGTGGTCGGAACAAATCAAGGACTCAGGATAGCATGAGTATGTGAGGTCAGAGATAAACTATCTATGGATGAGACACCAGAGGGCCAAAAGAATAAAATGGAGGAATGCCTAATAAAACAAATTGTCTTTCGATGCGAGTGCGAGAAACGTGACGACATGTGAGGTGAGACTAAACTTAAGTGGGAAGGGAGGGTTGCTGAGAAACCGTAATAGACACGACGTTATTTGCGTCGTCAGAATCAATGATAAGAAAGCGAGCGCGGCCCTGTGGAGTAAGATTCAGTGGTATGAGTAATATAACCAAGACGGATTGACGCAGGGCAGGACTAACGCGGGGAGGAGGCGATTAGGTTCACTGCCGTAACCCATTGATGCTCCGCATGACCCGTAACGCCGCAGGTGAGTCGTACACGAACGCATCAGAATCCGAGCTATAATCGTTGTCGTCGTCCGATCCCCCTTGTTCGAAGACGCTCGCGCTGTCAACCCGGAACACGTCGATGAACGGCGTTTGGGGTATGTCGGTCGAGGACTCGGTCGACTTCGCCAAAATGGCGGCCACTCGATCCTCGAGTTGTTGGCTGGGTTCCGTAGACGAAGGCGCAGCCTCGGCGGCGGAGTTGTCGCCTTGAAAGAATGAGCTGAGCTCGTGGAGGTTCCGGACCAGGCCACCAAGGTCGTCATCCTCCGACGGTGCTAGTGATGCGAGGCGTTCGAGGTCATCGGGCTCGAAGTGTATTTGCGAAGGCCGTGAAGGGACCTTGCACGTTTCGAAGACCGCCATGATGCTTGAGCGGCAAATCTCTTGCGAGCGCTCTGGTCGAGGAATGCACCAACCCGACGCCTCAGGCACGCCAAATATGTCAGTCACGGACTCTATGTCTTTGGTCAAGGACTTCATTTGCATGCTCATTCGTAGAACCTGTTTGGCGGGAGGACCACCAGAGATGGTCATAGGTTCCTCCAACACTTCCAACGCTGCGGGTGCCAAGTCTGTCTCTAGAAGGCGAAGGAGCGGCATGAGCAATTCAGAGCCCAGGAGCTCTACGGGACTCCTGGTCTCCCTCTGTTGAAACAAGACCTTTAGAATTTGTAACGCCGAGACTCGTAGCCACCGGTGCGAATTGAGCACCAGGCCAAGAAGCAAAGTAACAATCTCGGTCCAGTCTTCGTCGCCATAGTGCTCTCTGAGACTGGCAACGGATTGCCGAAGGAAGTCTTCCTTGGTACGGAACCGTCCCTTGATGAAGGAGGCCATGATACGGCTGATGCTAGATCGCCCTTCCTGTTCTGCCAAGTAACCCACGTCCTGAGCGAAGGTTTGTAAGTCAGGATCTGAAGTATCTTCCGTCATTGACCTATAACACCATGGTAATGCTACAGTGTACAGGTCACGAACGCGACCCCGAGTAGGATCGATGATAGTGCCATCGGTGACTTTGGCGAGTGTTTGCAGCATTTTGAATGTTGCGTCGCTTGTCACAGACGAGCGTAGACCAACGAGTAAAGGCGACTGAAGGGAGCTGGCGCTCACCCACTCAGCAGGTCGTTGAGAAATCAAAGTATTGATAGTTTGTTCGTCATCCAAATCCAGGTGTCCCAACACCGACTCCAAAAAAGCAATGGCCTGGAGAAATTCATTTTCGACAGTGGTTAACAGGCATGCGCATGCACACCAAAACATCTGAGGAAAAAGGGAAGTGTCAAGGAGATTGCATGAGCCCAACACCTTCAGGGTACGGATCAGCTCGTTGCTGAAAGACCTGATGTTCTCCTCTGGGGCAGAAATGGTGTTTGACAACCGAGCCAATAAAAGCGCCAAATCACTTGACGTTGTCCCTGGGAGGAGCGCCCTGAAAATTTGCAGAGAACGAAACGCTATCGCGCGGATGGAGCAAGCGGTACCCCATAGAAGTGCCAAAGAGCCCCAGCGCTCTGCCAGCTTTGGGTGCAGTGGAATGAGTAGGGTGAGAATCCGCGAACATAACTTCTGCATCTTGGGTTCGACTTGTCTGCTGCTTTCTTCCTCTTTCCAAACAACACGGTCCAACTCTTGCTCAAGCTCCCAGATGGAAGATACTAGAAGAGATCGAGCAGGATGATTCAGACGATCAGGAAGCTCGTCATAGCCGGGTATCCAGGAACGCAGTAGTTGAATCAGCATCCTCTTCGCCGACTGACGAACGATAGGAGATCGGTGGTCCAAATGGGTGAAAATAGCATGCAGGAGTGTCGGCAACTCCTCTTGAAATTCCCAGCTGCGTTCGAGGGCGACGTCCTTCAGGAACAGTAGCGCAAATTGTCCAGCGCCCAACACTTGTCGGGGTTGTTCCGAGAAAAGGGCATCAAGCTCGGACCACAGATCGATATCGCTTTGTTCCGGAAACGCTAGTTTGTGATCAATGCTGGGTAGCATGCGGGCTGGCTCAATGACGCTGCAAAGGTCCTTCATGGCGCTACGACCAATAACGGAATGGGATAGGCAGGCAACAACCTTCGAAGCGCATTGTATGTATGTGATGCTGCCGACTTTCTGTGACTGTTCCATTAGGAAGCGGATTGTGGCGTGTCCATTTGATTGGAATGGGGTATCTACCAGGCGTGTCCAGAGAACCTCGACCTGTTCGGGGAAACCGTCAGAGTAACGCAACGTAAGAGCCATCAGGTGCAATATCGTCGTCCGTCCTTCCTGTGAAAGATTAGACTTGTCGTCCATGAGATTGATATTCGGGGTCCAGTATTCCAGGCTTTGGAGTAGCGTCAATGGACACGTAGAAGCAGTGAAGATACGGGGGAGCCACTTCGAAAAAGCGGCAAGTACTCTCATGGCATCGTCCGGGTGCTCCCCTGCGAGTACATCAGATATGAGGCGGAGGGCACGCAGGTAAGTGCTTGGCATGGAACTTCCGACAGCGGCCTCGAATTGAGTGAGGGAAAGCATGCCGCTAGCTCGCTGGTGCACCGCCTCTAGAAGCTGAAGTGCTCTGTGGCGGACTGGGTGGAGGGTATGGCAGAGGTTGGCCAAGCCTAGACAAATCGTGTCTTCGAACGCGAACCCGTGGTCCGGGGACCGGCAAATGAGGTCGGCCACCACCTCGAAGAAACGTGTGTTACTTGTCTCGAGCTCTCGTGCGGTCACAAACGCAAGTTGCAGCGCCTCGTTAGTAAGCTCGACATCCTGTACGTTATTATATGTCAAGAGTGTCTTGAGCGCTTTTCTAGAGGAGAGATCAGAAACCAAAGGTCTAGTCGAGGGAGGTATAACGTGCCTTCCACTGTTTAGGATCGATTCGTCCATGGAAGTCAGCACAGAGTGTATACGATCTAGTGTCTCCTTTGAAGTCAAGGCTTTCGTATGTTCTGGTAGTCCGTCCGTAGGAGATCCTGAAGACATGCTGGGCTGAAAGTACGCTCTTGCCTACACAATGTTAGAGAAGGGTTGCGCTTATTGCCAGTAGGAGTAACTTACGCAGAGTGACGCAATAGCCGCAGTGGCTACCCTTGAAAGTAGCTTTGTCTCTTTCTGGAACAGAACCACAGCTTCTCCTCGTTCTGACGGGGTGGAGACCGCTTCGGTCGCTGAGCGCTGCATATAGATAAGACGCTGCTTAACTATCTCCGACTGGTGCCCGAGTTGGCACCATTCTTCGCAAAGACGGTACAGAGAAAGATATATCTTGGCAGAGATGAGCCGATCAGTATCGCCGAGGCTGCTGAGTCCGTCAAAGAGTCTCTCCACGGTCCCGCAGAAGTAACGTCGAAGCCTTTGAAGTTTGAAATTGTCTCTGGACTCCGGTGACGTGAGGAATGTTTGCGCGTTACGAACGAATCGTAAGACCGGTGAGAGCGCCGCCTGACGTACGAGACAACGATGGTCTTGCAGATGGTGCGCAGTGAGGTAATAAATGCGGGCGACAGCAGTAAACAGGCGCTCTTGTCGACGGCCGCGCTCTAGAGGGAACGCCGGCGCAATCTTTTGCCTCATATCACCCATCCTTGAATCGTCCAAAAGCTGGCGATGGAGAAGGAGGCCGAGATCTTCTAATAGCTGTGAGTATCCTGCCGCGGGGAAAGAACTGATACAAAAGACGGCAGCATCCCGAAAATTTGAATGTTCGGAATCCAAGAAGGGGGTAAGGTAGCGAATCAGGCCGCGCGTCGTTGTAAGACGCTCGCGATCGAAACTAGCATCCGACGGCACCCTGGTGTGGCTACGCTCGACGAGGGTTGGCCGGTTCTCTACGACTAGGGCCATAGACGACAAGATCTTCGTCCACAGATACCATTGGTCAGGGAGAAACTTGTTGTCTCCGAAGTGTTTGGGACCCTCGCGCTCCACCGCCGCACCGACTCGAGCTTGAGGAGCAGGGGGCATCTTCGGGACGAGACCCGCCATGACGGCAACTGTGGATTGGAATCTGGAGACAGCAGCTACGAGACTATCTCGTAAAATGAAAAGCGAGTTCGGTTGGCGTTCGGGATTCTCTGCCGTCAGTATTTGCATTGTACCGGGGAAAAACCATTGCCAGAGAATCCGGTCTCGGATATCCTCGCTATCGGCAATCCTCAGTAGTATATCCTCCCCCGCATCCTGCCATGATTTGGCGCGCTTGATGTCGTCAGGTTCAAGAACGTGGTTGAAACCATCCAAAACTACGTTGGTCAGCGCTTTGTCGTATAGGGCATCGATGATCCTTGGTCGGACTGTCTCTACGTCCTTAAGTATGGATGAGAGGTGGACTGTCACAAGTCGAAGCAAACGTAACAACTTCACGCCTATCGTGAGAATATGACGGGAAGGAAAGCAAAGTAAGAATATGGCGCCGGCCTCGAGCTCGTCCAGCCTGGCTGAAATAGCCGAGATTTGTTCTTCAAGAATTGAACCGGGCTTCTGTCCCAAAAGATCGTGTATCCACCCATCAAACAGGTTGACCCAAAGGCCTAACAAGCGTGAATTCTCAAGTACTAGGCGCTGAGGGGATCCTTCCTGCACAATATTAGTCGGATCGAACAAGAACGCGGAGTATTGCTTGAGAACGGTAGAGGCGTGTGTTGGCTCAGCCATGCAGCGCCGCAAAGCGAGGACCGCAGCTTCTCCGATAGATGGTTCGATGTGGATGACGCCACGAAGAAGCATATTGACCGCACTTTCAACAGGAATCGGTTTGTGGAGACAGCGAGGCCATGAGTGGAAACATGTCTGGAGTAGGTGTATTGTTGGAGAAAGATGACCAGGATATGCGAAAGCGCCATCAGGGTGGCGACGGACGTTGTAGCTGTGTGTCTCTTCGTAAGAAGCATGCTGTCGATGTACGGTCCATTGCTCTTCAAAGACAGACATGTTCCCGATGGTCTTCATACATGCCAAAGCGACATGCCACAGAATAGCACTGAATCGATCGAAAAATTCTTGCATCCCGGGCTTCGACAAGAGGCTCGGTGGTATGTAATCGGATGACGATGGATAGTCCTGCCATGACGGGGTTCCAGAAAACTCGCAGCTAGATGGCCAAGAAGGGATAGATTCGTCGCGTTCCACGAGATTGAAGGTGATAAGGACGGCACGAACGGCGATTATTAGCCTCTCCGGTGAAAGAACAGCAGTGATATTGGCTGGCTGCGCTAAGATGCCCTGCTCCTGCACGAGGTTCAAAACAAACTCGGCCCCAAAGTCAAAATGTCGCGAACAGAGGAAGTGGACAATGTAAATGAATGGCTCCAGGTGGTCCTCAGGAGGGAAAATCGTAACTCGGTTTGGGGGGAAAAAGTTCTTGAGTAGTAGTTCCATCCTCGACGTCGACGTTGACAATGACTCTCGGCAACGGAACATGTAAGTCCAGACGAGACGCATCATCCCATTGAGAACAGGTACGCGGAAGGCCTTTTCCTGATGGGGTGGGATTGGTAAGAAACACAGGACAAGATCGAACAAGAGCGTTCACCTTCAGCTTGCTGAGGCCAGCCTCAAAGCAAGCAGCCCAGTTTCGCAGGAAGTAGTCCGTTGGAGACACGCAAAGGCTGACTACCACCAAAGGATATGCCACATGCCAATATCGAATTTTCCCTGACAAATCTTTGGCCTTCGGGTGAATAATCTCGATGGCCTTAGCCCACTGAGGATGATTGACCTCTGCTTGCGCGGTCTGTGAATCAGTTGTTAAACGCAGAAGATCGCGAAAGCCAGAACGGGAATACGACCTTAGCAACGGGATGCAGAAGTTGGACCAGGGTTTCCGCGAAAGATAGTTTAAAGCGGAATCCGTGGGCGTTCTCGAACGCCTTCGCAAGCGCCTCCATAAACTCCGCGCCTTCCTCGAACGATTCCGGAGGCCAAACCTAGTGATTGAGTTGAGTCGGCAAATTGGATCGGCCAGAAGAACATGGACACGCAACCTTAATCTGAATGTGCTTAAGCCCTCTAACGAGACTCTCATATCTCAGATCGACATCTTTTGCGACGTGACCTGACGCCACGGGTGCAAGTTCAGATAAAAAGCGATCGGTGACGCTGATGAACCTAGAATTGGCCAAATATCCGAGAAGTGTCGCATACAATTCCGCATTTGTCCTGTGATTGGCACTCTGGGACAATAGTTTCAGATCGGGTCTGCGAAACTGCTCGAATGTGGTCTCCTCTAGATTGAATCCGATACTCTCCCCTAGGGCGTCCTTCGATAAGGACTGCATTACCACAATGAGTGCACGGCACATTATGTATATGGCAGCAAGAGATTTCCGTTCGGTGAGGCCATCGTACAGCCGGTTTCCTCTCATCGTCGATGGCGCAGACTGTGTCAATTGGAGACGGACAATATCTGGGGGGATCGCAGAGCCATTCTGAAACTGCCGCCAACGCCTGATGCTATCAACAACAGATTTCGCGTTCTTCTGTCCGATGCGGCCCAGAGCTTGGAGGATGTCGTCGAATTTCGTATCGATACCGGGGCCCAGAAAATCGGGTAATGGTGGTTCATGATCCTAATGTGGGGGTGAAGCGGAATTCCAGCGATAGAGAGGGACTTACAAGAGGCTGCCTAAGGAATGTCACAATCTTGTGTTCTGCGGCCGTAGCGAATCGGATGAACACAGCGTGGAGCGCATACTCCGCTGGCGTACGGGGGTCCACCTCCACTTTATCCTCTTCTGGTTCCACTAGCGTCTGTGGACTTTCACTTCGTGGGAAACCCGAGAGTACGTTTGGCATCGGTGGAAGCGGAGGTAGGGATGATGGGAAGTTGAAGCCATGCCCATGGTCGCTTCCCTCTGAGCCGTGGAAGACAGAACTCGAAAATGAGTGTCCAGAGCGGCCAGGCACATGGCCCTTGGAACGCGCGGTGCCCTTCACGAGCTTACCCTCGCTGGAACCAGGTGTAGGTGGCCGAGGATAGGGTGGGCTTGGGTTCTCCGGCCCTCGGCGTAGTGTTTGGGACGCGTGGCCTAACGATGAGGTCGAGCGATTGAATGGTAAAGAGGTGTAGTCCATCGGAGGAAGGGGGGGCGGGTCATTCGTCTTGGTACCACTTTTGAACGCGTTGCGAAGGGAGGCGAAGGACGGCTTCTTGGAGAAAGATGGCGTGCTAGTTGTTGCGATAGAGGATTGAGAGGAATGCACGAAAGGAACGGATGCCTTGCGCATAGGACGCGTAGACTGGATAGAGTCATCGGAGGTAGCTGAGTCGCCTCGGGAATGGAAGTAGGGTCGATCTCCACGTTCCGGTATGATGGTCGTCGGCGTACTCGCTACTGGAGATTCTTGACCGTGCCCGAATGCCCCAAAGCCAAAAGCCCCCCCGGCAGCACGAGTGAAAGGGTTAGGTGTCAAGTTGAAATCGTCATCGGTGAGGTCTATACAACATATGAGCTAGACAGAATGGGCCAAGGACATGCGCGGCACCTGGGATGGTGATTTGTATACCGGACTCGCTCATGATGGGCAAATGGTCGTGTAACTGCCTCGGTGCAAGGAATCTCTGCTGACCGACCGTTGGCCCAGCGTCAACACCGGGGCCGGGCACGGGCAGTGGCAGTGGTGTTGTTTTGTTTCGAAAACCCTGCGAACAACCTCTTATCAGACACAAATATATTCCCGCGGGAAAAGTCGCGTGACTACAATGGATCGAGGTGGTGAACCCGTGGAGTGAACAACCCACAGGATCGATGACGGTACCATCCATTGAGCATATACGATACAGGATCAACGTTACAGCGAGAAAAAAATAGCGATGGCACGTGGCCCAGATGCAAAACATCGCGACGCTGGAAAGCAGTAAACGCAGAGCAATACGAATAATAGACCGATGAAAGACGTGAGCATGACATGACAGAACCAGCATCATGAGGTCGTGAAAGTTGTGATATCTATGGGACCAAGAAGACCATGTGCCATGATAAAAAGGGATCGTGCAAATATCGAAAGCGTGATTGCAATGATTCAGACGGGGATTCCGATGATACAAAGAGGGTGTTTGGATTGGAGTGCCGAAAAGGTGTTCAATTGCGTGATGGAAGGAAATTGCATTTGGGCACGACTCAACACATGCCCGAGAGCCTTTGTGCGAGCGCTTCAACGAGGCGAGGTTCAACGCCGAATTGGTTCGCAAGCTCTCCGAACTCAACGTTGTTGTTACATGTGAAGGCCTCTGCGACACTGATCGACCAACCTGACCATTCATCAGGTCTGGGGTGCTTGAGTCTTGACGAGAGCTATGTCCGCTGATGGAAGAAGTCGGGCTATGAGAAAAAAAAGGCTGATGCACATCTATGATATTGGATAACTTCCGACGTTGCTCAGCTGTGAATACTGAAAGAGGTGTGATGATTAGGCTTCGCTCTTTAGAGAAAGGGATACTAACCATCGCATGTGACTGCGACATTGAGCAGCTGCACCAGCAACTCAGAGCTGTTCACGGCGCGCCGCTTGTCATTAGAAGTAAGGACCTGAACGGAAGCTGTGGGAAACAGTCATAAATTAACGTGGATATATGCAATACACCGCATACCATGCGTGATATCTACGGAACAAAGCCATCAGTATCCAAGAGAAACTCTCAACAGATAGAACTTATCCATCTTACCGAACAACAAGTCCCTTGAAGCACTAGACCAGAAAAGTCTGCTGTCTGCATCTGCCGGGAATTTGGAGAGCATGCTGATCAGGGAGTAAAACGGGAGCGATGGAACTTTGAGAAAGTGGGACTGTGGGAACAATGAAACTAGCCTGACATTTGCCTAAACTGACACTTACGTCGGGCGAACGAATTAGATGCAGTAATGCCTTTAGCTCTGCTTCCAATACCAATCCATGGTCCAGAGCTGAGACAACCTGCTCATTGCTGAGGCCTGCCAACGATGGCCTGCATCCGTCGAAGGGCCCCTGCCAGGATGGGAACAGAGCCTTCATCAATTCTTCTTGACTGCTGCGCGTGACGGTGACGCCACGCGCTCGCTTGCCCTTGCCAAGAACAGAGTTTTGAGCCGTTCTGAGACTGGCTCTGGCAGCCTCCTCATCGGGCATCTCAACGTATGCATGACTGAGCGTTTTCCCCTTCCGATCGAGGAGGACATGTACACGCTTTACGCGATGCTTCAACCAAGCGACGACTGCGGGAGGTGTGATATCCTGCGGTGATTAGAGATCAAGATGAGCAGATCTGCGCCACGGATGTGGAGCGACATAAAATACACACCCAGGGAACGTTATCGATGCGCAGCACCGGCAATTCGCCCTCTCGTGAGAGTTGATGACGCTCACTCCTGTTGGGCGTCGAGGAACCTTGCAAATCAAAGAAGTGAAAATCGTTTACGATATTTTCCTTATTGAAGCTGTCAAGCGCTCCAGGGGTGAGGCAACCACGAGGTGCCCCAGCAGTCTGCACGGTGCTTCCCTTAGAGGCAGTGTTTCTCAGGTGGAAATTGGCCACCCCGGTCTTACAGACAGCGCATTCCATATCTTTTTCACCGACAATGTTCAAGGCGCTGGTAAGGCATGCTGAGCACAAAAGATGAGCGCAGGGCTCAAGCTCTGCCAAAGAGGGGCCTAAATTGCCACAGACCGAACAGCTCTGAGGCGTCAATGGTTCCAGGTTATGATACCCTGCAGTGTTGTTGCCGTGGGGATAGTCCAAAGGATCAAATGACATGTCGGGATGGTCGAAAGGGTCATTAAGGGATAACGGAAGCGCCAGGGGTTCGGCGTGGGAGAAGGAAGCTGGATATGGGACATAACTATTCTCATCGATGTCGAATAAGTTGGTCTACCAATGCGGTTCAGTATAAAAAATTGCACGAGGGCAGAGGGCAGACCTGTCCAAGAGCACAGCGACGACGTATCGGAGCAGGGTCGGTCAACGAGCCCTTGATCTTCAGAAGATTAATGTTGGAGGCGCGAGGAGAAGGTGTGTTCAGCGAAGCCAGGGTACGCCGTGCTGGAGTGTGAGGTGGCGGCTGGGGTGAAAGAAAAGGGACTTGATTTGTCTGGCTTCGGGAACGGGATCGACCTTGCATGAGGATAGGAGGAGCGCTAAGAACTGATACAGCATGTCAGCATACGGATTCACAGTCTGCGATATAGGCCTTACTGGCTATTCGAGGCAAAAGTTAATTTGCGGATCATTAAGTAACGTACAGGTGGTGGGAAAATGAGGCGCTCACAATCTGGATATTCATCAAGAGATCTGAAAACAAAAATGTCAACGACGGGCATTTCCTGAGGTATGTGTACACGTACGCGGTGATGATTGATTGTCACAAAGAGGTACAGAAGTGGCTAGGTGAGTACGTGAAAGGTCCTGACGGGCGCATATACGTACCTAATATGTGAAACACAACTAACATCAGATCGTAAATTGCAACGACAAAATTATGGCATACCTTCGTCGCACATGAGACCTTCGTCGTCTTTGGGTGCCACTCTAATCCCGTTCTCGCTTGCACGAGAGCGCCAGCTATCTTCCGTGTCTGCCTGACTCATGTTTTGCCCATCAAATGCATTTTCATAACCAGCAATTTTAGGTGATGCGGTGACATTGTAACGCTTGAGACTCGTCGCTGATGCCGGAGTTGTTAAGGCGGATTGATTTGTGCTGAACCAGGAAGAGCGCAAACTCAAGGGGGTATAAGGGGTTGAAAGGGTACTTGCGGGTGTTAGGGGTGATCTGAAATAATTTTGGAGCTGGTGATGGTGACGCTGTGCCCTGGGAATACGCTGGGGGGTCACTGGGGGTGGACCTTCGCTGCTCGGCTTATGAGAACGAGTGGTGTATGCTGGGGTCGTTGGTGCAGAGATGGGAGCGCCGGATGTAGGGAAACGGTTGCTTGCTGAAGACATCGAAGTTCGTGACGGTGAAGGAAAGGGTACAACCAGGGGAAGGGAAAGAGATGGGTGTCAGTTAACGTGCTGTACTTGTACGAAAAGGAAAGGTAAAGGCAAAGGGAGCAAGTTCAGCGAGGCGTGCGAATCTGCCTTTTCAGGACGCGTCCGGACGCGATCACGTGGCATACGGTGCCACATGTGTCCTCGCTCGCACACTCGCACTTAACTTATTGTATTAGCGAGATCGAAGGTATATAATAAGTCTAACTGTAAGAAATTAGCATACTACAAATACCGTACTATGTATGCCCATGAGTCTCGGTTACAGTGCACAAAAAGCATTATGAAGAGATAATACGGCGCAGAAACTATATAAATTACAAACCTGCCTATTATGGTCGTTGCACATCCAGCACTGTATCGAGAACTGCCAGAGTACCAGTCGGTATGTTCTTCGGCAGTCACTTGGAAAGCCAACGGTAAGGGGCACGGTAAAAAAAATGCAAGGGAATGGCCAACGTAGGAGAACGTCGGAACCACATAACTCATCTCCTAGAACGGTCGCTTTGCTGCGTCTGCGTCTGCGTCCAGGAAACAGGAATCCCTCTGCGTCGACGGAATGATCGGCTGTCGCGCACGGGTCCTGGGCTGACCAATACACCCCAGTCTCCATCATTAACGGATCCTCTTCTTATCCGCCCTCCGCCATCAGATTCGATTGCTAAATCGTCACCGCCTCGTAGGGTCCAGGTTCCAGAGACATCAGAGAGATTGCCTTTGCCAGGAGGTCTCTCCAAATGGCGCCGGAGAGCCTTGATCGTTTGCTGTCTTCTTGTATGGACGAGAAGCTTCGATAAGTCCACCTCGCCCTCATCTTCGTCTTCGGAAGATGAATCGGAGTCATGCCTATTTCCATGTGAATGCAGGGTCAAACCTTCAACCCTATCACACAGGCTAGGTCCACTATCCGTGAGGTGTCCCGGGTTGTGGTGCCGATGTTTCCTGCTTTCTGACTGAGAAGTCTTGGCCTTCCCTCGAACGCTTCCCTTGGAAAGGCTTCCGAGACTCGCAGATGCTAACGAGTCAGAGCCAGGCCGACGCCCAGCCACAGACGAAGACCGGGAGGCAGGGGCAGAGCGGCAAACAACGTTTATCTTAACTACTTGTCCGGGGGAAGCCGATGAACGCATAGCCAGAACGGGTGGTGGCTGCAGGGGATCCGAGCTTGTCGGCAACGACGCGGTGGAGTGACCCCGAAGTCTAACAGTGACATCTTCCAATGGTGAATGTTTCTTCCGATTCGAGCGTCCATGTCGATGAACCGTACCAGAACGGCTGGTTGGTAGGCTGGAACGGCCAAATTTAGACTGCCCAGCAGGGAGTGGCGATGGAGGGCGAGACGGTCTGCCATTCGGCCCTCCCATGCGAGCACCAGGAAAACCTAGGACGGCCCGTGCAACGGTCTCAAGCCATGACGACGGCATCGGAGGTGGAGGCGAACTTTGGATACGGTGGTTGTCTTTCAGGCTGGTGGTGCTCCTTTTCGTCACTGGGGTCGGGCCGTGTGCCCCGAGAAGTCTCCGCTGCGGGATGTTGGGAGCCGAGGCTATGTGACGCAGGTAGGCGCGAGCTGGAGACGCGTGGTCGTTCTGTGGGTGCCCCTTATCTGGGAGGCCACGAGACGTGAAGGGGCGGCCCTGTGCCGCTCCAGTCCGCGAGGATGATGGCGATGCCCGCGCAGTTGAAGCTGGAACGGACGAGACGTAAATTTTCAACGCGATCAACGAAACTATTTAGGACATACTTATATGTAATGCAGCCTTGTGCTGGTGTGTCGAAGGGGAAACGAGAGGATCCTGTCCTCCTCGGTCATTTCTGGGCGCTCTGAAGTCGGTGGGCGGCGCATCGACCTGTCCCAGTACGAGTCCCGCCAGAAATCCTACCACGGTATCAACGCCATTTCTTAATTTTCCATCAGTTTGTCTCGCGGCTCCGTGATCCTGTTCTTGTTCTCGATGTCGCTCGGTTTCGGGAGTAAAAATACGGGTTTCCTTATACCCAGCTTCTTTGAGGAGGTCTTCGAGGCGTTCATATGTTTTTGATGTCCCACGACGGTGTAGGGGAACCCGCAGACCGTCATGAGCGAGATGAGAAGGGTACCTTGATCTCCCACGGGGTGGGGTAAAGGGAGTCGGTGGAGGTTCAATGTTATGAGTGTCCGTAGCGGAAGAAAATGACGATTGAAGGAGGCTTGGCGGCGAGACAGAAGGAGAGGATGGAGATGTTGCCTATATCACAACATTAGCTCGATGTTTATTCCAGAGAAATTGTGCTCACCACAGTCATGTTGGGTACCAAAAAAGCGACCTATGGACCTGGGAAGCGGGGGGTAAATATAAGCATCAGAGTCTTTGGCGATAGCGTGGGTTGTTGGGGGAGTCAACGAACAAGCGGCACTGAGCTTCTTCGTCAGCCACGCCACTGATGCAGATGCGGCTTCGTGTGTGTTCGCGGATGGAAACCAGACACGAGACAGTGGCGGACTTGTTATGTAATCACGGCGCTGCAGAGTCACACCCATCACATGTCACAAATCATGACAGTCACGGAGGACTTGCGCGTCGCGTTTTCGCATTTGGGACGACCGGACGCGCGTCCACTCGTTCGTTTATTCTATACACTATGCCCGAACCCACCAAAGCAGCCATTGCCGTTCCATCGAACGATCCTAAGAAGAAGGAAAAGGATGAGAAGAATGGCGCGACCTCAAAGAAGAAGCCCGATGAAAAGGAAGGGGAAGAGTTGGTGCGTCATATTTCACTCAATATGACCTGGAGTTTTAACGTGTGCGCACCAGTCGGAAGAAGACCTGCAGCTCAGAGGAGAGTTAGAAATGCTTGTAGAACGACTGAAAGTGTGCACCGTCAATTCATTCCACGTCGTTGATTGAATCCTCGTTCAGGAAACCGATACCACCTTGTACCGGCCAGCTCTCGAGACACTCCGTACCCTCATCCGGACATCTACGTCATCTATGACTTCCGTCCCAAAGCCCTTGAAGTTTCTTCGACCCCATTATCCCGAGCTACAGGATCTTTACGAACTTTGGTCCCCGTCGGAGGGCAAGGTGCAGGCTCAGTCCTCCCAGAGCCTGATAGATGGCCCTAACCATCGGCATCTTTGCAGAGTCTCTTTGCAGATATATTATCAGTGCTCGCTATGACTTACTCTGACACCGAGCCTCGTGGTACACTACGTTACCGTCTTCTTGCGGCTTCTCTACGCCCCCCAACATCACCACTTGCCGACCCTGGGGATTGGGGACATGAGTACGTTCGCCACCTGGCTGCAGAGCTCGGCGAAGAGTACAGTCTTCGTGAACAAACTGAAGTGCCGAAGGCTACACCTGAGGTGGGCACTACGGGGCCTGATAGCGAAGCAGACGATAAGGACGGCGAAACAGACAAACCTCAAGTCCCTCTTTCTGTCGGAACATTAGAGGACCTCCACGACCTGGCATTGGTTTGTGCGAAGTTCCTACTTGAACATAATGCCGAGCCAGATGCAGTTGATCTATTGGAGGAGTTGGAAGTCGTAGATCGAATCGTCAATCTAGTAGATGCAAACACTTATAGTCGAGTGGCCGCTTACATGATTGCGTGGGTGATTTCTTGTTACATCCCCGTATCAGTGCTCCTGACCAGAATGCCAGATGCGTGAACCTCCTCCCACCACAAGATGATGTTGCTTTCTTGAGGACAGCACATATGATATACGAAAAGCATCAGCGATTTCCTGAGGCACTTTCTTTGGCAATCCGACTCAATGACTCGGAACTCATCCGTAAGGATTTCCATGCACCTGGCAACCCGTACGAGTAGATGTCATTATGCCTGCCCCATTTCACTGATAATTGGATAGGCAGATGAAACGTCAACTTGCCTATATCCTCGCCCGAGCACAAGTACCATATCACTGGTTACAACATTCGACGACAGATGATGATGGGGATGACGACACGCTTGAGGACTTGCCTGAGGACTTGCAAGAGATTCTGTTCAACTCGCGCCTAAGCACACATTTCAAACAGTTTGGAAAGGAGCTTGGCGTCCAGGATCCGAAGAGTTTAGAGGATGTGTATAAGTCTCATTTAGAGACTTCGCGTACGTTTGACCTCGTCCCTTGGGAATCCCCAATATTTACCTCCTGGTATAAGGACCATCAACGGCGAATGTTGACTCAGCACGAGGGAACCTAGCCGGCACGTTCGTCAATGCGTTTGTCAATGCGGGGTTCGGAAACGACAAGCTCATGGTTGAAGCGGAAGAGGGTAATAGTTGGATCTATAAGAATAAAGACCACGGTAAGGACCGGTCGAGTGTTTACTCTGCTGAGATATCTTCACACGTTACATTGCCTACAGGAATGTTGTCTGCCGCCGCAAGCCTTGGTCTTAGCTTATTGTGGGATACCGATATTGGTCTGAGCCATGTGGATAAGTACACCTACTCATCAGAAGAGTATATTAAGGCTCGCATTTGCCCTCAACCTTTGCTTCTCCCTGCTCACCTATGATTTGCAGGCTGGTGCCTTTCTTGCTACCGGTATTCTTAACACCGGTGTTCGTTCCGATGCCGACGCTGCATTAGCACTTCTCGGTGATCACATATCCAATAAGTCCGTTCCACTCCGGACATCCGCCATTATCGGTCTGGGCTTTGCCTATGCCGGCTCGCACCGCGAGGATATCCTATTCATGTTACTTCCCCTCATATCTGATGACGAGATCAGCATGGAGATCGCGGCATTGGCCGCGCTTGCTGTTGGTCTCATATTCGTTGGAAGCGAAAATGGCGAAGCTGCGCTTGTCATTCTCCAAACCTTGATGGAAAGGGATGACCGTGCGCTGGATGAAAAGTGGACACGTTTCTTGGGACTGGGCCTCGCCCTTCTTTATGTCGGTGAGTGACTGAGACTGAGTCAATATCGTTATTGTGTCGAGTGAGCATCTATCAATAGGCGCGCAAGCTAGCGATTCGTATGACGCGACAGTCGAAACGCTGAAAGCGATTCCTCATCAAGCATCAAAGCAAATCCAAGTTCTGGTTGAGATGTGTGCATTTGCAGGAACTGGCAACGTTCTCCGTGTGCAGACTATGCTGCAGCAATGCGGCGAGCACCTGAATACCAAGGATGATAAAACAGCATCGGACCAGGAAGGAGAGAAGAAGAAAGCGGAAGCCAAGCAGAACGATACGTTTCAAGCGTTCGCGGTCCTTGGGATTGCGCTTGTGGCTATGGGAGAGGATATCGGTGCAGAAATGTCTCTCCGACAGTTCAATCATCTAGTGCGTCGTGGCTTTTCTACCCATACCACGGACCTATAACCTACATTACAACCAGATGCACTACGGCGATCCCGTGATCCGGAAAAGCGTCCCCTTGGCGCTCGGTCTTGTCTCCGCTTCGAACCCACAGCTGTCTATCCTCGATATTCTCTCGAAGTATAGCCATGACAATGATCTTGCCGTCGCGCTTAATGCGATCTTTGCTATGGGCCTTGTCGGCGCAGGGACAAACAACGCCCGCCTTGCCCAGATGTTGCGGCAACTCGCGGGTTACTACCACAAGGAGCCAGACTGCCTCTTTATGGTGCGGATCGCCCAGGGACTTGTGCATATGGGCAAAGGGACGATAGGCATCAACCCATTCTACCTCGATCGGACCATTCTAAACAAACCGGCGGTCGCTGGTTTACTCGCAACGCTAACCGCGTTTACGGATGCTAAAGCCTGTAAGTGCCCGACCGTCGTATTCAACAAGGGTTTAACACTACCTTCACCTAGTCGTGTTGGACAAGTACCATTGGATGCTTTACTTCCTTGTGCCAGCCATGTACCCTCGATTCCTTATCACTCTCGATGAAGACCTCGAGCCGAAGCCCGTCACCGTCCGGGTTGGCACTGTAAGTACTTGCATCTAGGTTTCGTTCTTCATCCTCATCCCCGCTTTCAGGCTGTCGACGTCGTGGGTCAGGCGGGAAAACCGCGCACCATCTCTGGCTTCCAGACCTATCAGACACCCGTACGGCTCGCAACCACAGAGCGTGCGGAGCTCGCAACAGAAGAATATATTCCGTTTGCGAGCGTGCTGGAAGGGTTCGTTTTGTTGCAGAAGAACCCGGGCTGGGAAGAGAAGATGGAGTTGTAGCTTTATAGATACCGCAACCACCTCCATGTATTTCCACCATTCTAATTTGCAACTCGCAAATTTCACGGCGATGTTCCCCTGGAACGTTGATTTCACTGAGATTGAATGGCGCTCAGGATCGGCCGCCTGGCGAAATGGCATCGCGTCTGACTACGACCCTGTTGTGATCAGGAGATTGCAGGTTCGACCCCTGCGGTGGTCAACTGAAAGGAACTTTTTTTTTCCCCTCGTTGGGGGTGAAAACATCGTCCATACATACAGTGTACAACACGTTGCGGACAACTAGGGGCGATAGTAGCTAATCTTCGACATCCTATAGAGCGGTCCCAGAAGGGAAGATCATGGGACCGACGACTTCCGAACGCTTCTGTGCCCCACAAAGTCTTTCGACAAGCGTGAAGGCAAATGGAAAAGCAGTTCCTAGTGAGGTCAGATGGCTTAGCCAAATCTTGTCCTGGATAGAAGCGTATCAACCTGCCTGGCCCGCGGCTGGGAAGGTGGCCACTAGTTGTCAGCGCACGTTACTGGCGAAAGGTGTAACCAAGTACCTGGTGATGAGGTTTCCAGAAGTCACGACTGAGTCCTCGCCATATTCGAAGTCTGTCAAAACAATGGCGATTGTGAGCCGTGCGTGTGGATCTCCTCAGGAATGATGGGGGAGAACTACCTTCATCCAGTCGCTCCTTCACTGACGGGTGGGACGTCAAGGGTTGACGCGGAAGCTGAGAGGTTTTCGCAACGATGCTAGCTATTGCGGAGCTCTGATAAAAGCCTCAGGTTCCCATCATCAGGTCCCTTACCGGCGCAGATCATGCCCACAACTTTTCCGCTATCGTAGAAACTTTTGACCAACGACTGGACGAGGGGAGACTGGGACATAGTTTCAGCGCCCTTCAGGCCGCCGGGGATGATGATGGCGTCGTATTCTCCCTGGAGCGCACCACTGCGTTAAATCCCTGACGTAGTGAGAGATGGTTGAGGATGGAAAGATACGTACGACGCTGGACGCACTGAGTTGAGCCTGCGATATATCCGGCACGATGCGGACACCGCGAGAGCATCGAGCGACACCTGGCTCGGCCCCTCACCTCCAGACTCCCCGGGTGGTGTGATGAGCGCGGATGTGCACTTCACTCCGGCACGGACTAGGGTGTCATACGTGATGGTGCTGGTTGGGCGAGAGTTGGAATGAGCAGATGCACGTCGATATGTGATCCCCACAGTTTACTGACAATTCCATCTCTTCCGATCCATTGGCGATCAATATAAGTGCAGACGGCATGACGATGGATGAGTGAGTCTGAGGAAGGGCGAAGGGAGACCATTACGTCATAGACCGGCTTCGCGGTCCGGCACTGTTGAAGTGCACTCGCTTGAAACCTCGGCTGGAAGTCGGGAGATGTTCGTGGCCACCCAATCACACAGACTTACTCGACCGGTATTGGCCTCCCTTAACGGTCTTAACCTTGGGTCTCCGTGGGTCCGTCGAAGAACCGCACTCTCGGTCGTCGAGGGCACACGTGACCCTCCTCTCGACAACAGGACACTTCACGATTACTTCGCCGCAGAGGTGGTGTCCCGGAGACCAGAACGCCCCGCCCTCATCTGCCCCCAAGAACGCCCCAGAGCACATGGCGGGCCTTTACCGCGAAACATGGGCGTGGAGAAACACCTCGCCTGGGATTTCAGCGAGTTTGACAGGCACGCCAGAGCCCTGGCCCGCGGGCTTGTGAGTTTAGGTGTCAAGAAAGGCGATCGGGTTGGCGTGATTATGGGAAATACTAGGTATGCGTGTCTCGATATGGCAGCTACTGATAGGTCTAAATATATATTTTTTCGTCCAGCGCGTATGCGATGTTGCAGTGGGCGTGTGCGAGCATTGGAGCTATTCTCGTCACTATCAATCCTGCTTATCGTGTTCACGAGTTGGTGGGTTGCCTTGAAGCATTGACTTGTTGACCGTCTTTTAATTTATTTTCGCAGATCGGGACTATCCGCCTTGTTGGTGTCAGTCACCTTTTTCTCGTGCCACAAATCCGCACCTCTTCCTACCTGACGCTCCTTGCCGAAGCACTCCCATCGCTGCGGACATACTCACCCGGTGACATTCAAGAAGAGGCCCTACCCGACCTTAAGCACATCGTTGTCATCGATAATACCCACCAACCGAAGAGATTCCATGAGATACTTGGTGATATCCACTGTGCCGTCGACTTTCGTGAGGTTTTGCTGTGGCAAGACGGGGGTACCAAGGAAGATCGTATTGTCGAAGAAACCAAGAAAACTCTGGACAGGGATGACGTGATCAATCTCCAATTCACAAGGTCTTTCTCATTTCCTCGAGTTGCACGATCGTTGCGTGCTGATTCGACCTGAAGTGGGACGACTGGAGCACCAAAGGCCGTCTCGGTGCGTTTTGTTTTCGCCAGTCGGTGAGCTCTATGGACTCATGTCGATAGCTCACACACCACAACCTCCTCAACAATGGAATCTCGATTGGGCGAGCAATGCGCCTTACGGAAAATGACATTCTCTGTAATGCGCCGCCGCTCTTCCATTGTTTTGATAAGTAACTCCTTGGCCTATATGCCAGAGTCATACTTACTTCCACGCTAATACGCCTCGTCCTTGGAAATTTGGCTGCATGGACTCACGGCTCGGCCATCGTGTACCCCTCTCAGATTTATGACCCATGCGCAATAGTGGACGCTGTGATCAATGAGCGCTGTACGGCGTTACACGGCGTACCAACTCACTTTATGGGAGTTCTCTCCGAGGTCGAGCGAAGGCAGGGCGCTGGTGAAGAGCTAGATTTCAGCCGGCTCAGGTTCGCCTCTTCCCGACTTGAGCGCATAGTTTCCCCTTACAATGCGCGCGTAGGACAGGAATCGCCGCCGGTTCACCCGTCCCGATCGAGCTCATGAAGGAACTGATAACAAAGTTAAACCTGCGCGAGCTGACAAATGCGTACGGAATGAGTATGTCTTGCGTTCCTTGGCTTCGTTACACCTTGACAAATCCCTGATCGTGTTTTGGACAGCGGAGACTAGTCCAGTGTCTTTTCAAACCACACCCGCAGATTCCATAACTCAACGTGTCGAGACGGCGGGGAAGATCCGTCCGCATGTTATGGCGAAGGTCGTAGACCCTACTGGAAACGTCGTTCCCGTCGACATGCCAGGGGAACTGCTCGTGTCTGGTTACTTGCTCCAAAAGGGGTTCGTACTGCAGTCGACCCGCGCTTCGCTGGCTGATTTGTTCTGCGAGAAGTTACTGGGGTGACAAAGATCAGACAGACTTGGTCATGCGCAAAGATGAGAATGGAAGAGTATGGATGCACACAGGTGATTATGGTACACTAGACGGTGATGGTTATCTGCGCAGTGCGTTGTTCATGCTGCTACCTCTGGATCTGATGCTGAGTATGATGTCGTACAGTCGTTGGTAGAATCAAGGTGCGCAGCCAACCTGATGGTGGATGAACTTATTCGGAAACACACCCACACCGCATTCAGGATGTCATCATTCGAGGAGGAGAGAACTTGTTCCCTGTTCAGATTGAGAACGTCTTGACATCCAATCCGTCCATCCTCGAAGTAGCCATCGTCAGCGTACCAGATAAAAAATACGGGGAGGTGGTCGGTGCTTGGGTCAGGCCTAAGCCTGGTGCGAAGCTATCTCGAGAGAGGGTGAGGAAGGTCGTATGGGAGAGCATGAACCCACAGGTGCGCATTTTTTTGAAGATATGTAGGGACCAGCTCTCACTGTTAATATATAGAACGCACCAGCGTGGGTTTGGTTCCTGGGGGAGGACGGTACTCCCAACGAGCTTCCGAAGACGGCGAGCGGGAAGGTGCAGAAGCACATTTTAAGAGAGTGGAGTCGAGAGCTCGCGGAGAAGGGGATCGGGCTAGTGCAGTAAGCACTCACGATATGACCAGAGGCGCTCGACATGCTATCGTTGTTTGCAATATTATTTACCTCGTTCTAAGGTCTGCATCTCATCTGACCTCTTTTTGCACGTTGTCAGACACAGGACAGGTCACACATTGCAGGGCTGTTCAGGAGCCGCAGAGACAACTGTACGATTCAGTTTGCATAATTGAATGAATGAGGAAGAGGAAGGAAGTTTCACCACCAGTCTGCTGCTGCGTTCACGGCCGAGCGTACTTCAAGTTGCCTCGATTCGAAATGGGAAACGTTTGTCGTGGTGCTCACGAGTGACCAAATTTTGTCTACGTACCGGCCGACCAACTGTACTGTAAGGTTGCCCTACTGCAGTGCCTTATCGATGGTGGTATCAGTTTCTGAGAACGAAAAAAGTAATTCCAAACGCTGTCAGTGCGGACTCAGATGGCAACGTCACGGGCGTCTGTCTAGCCAGCACATCACCGCAGTATCACCGCCTGAGACCTACAAAAATCTCGCAGACGCCGTGCGATGCTTATTATTTAGCGCACACCAATTACCGCATTCGCACGTCGCCTTCGCTTATCTCCACCGACGGCATCTCGTCCTGCGCCTCCTGCTCTGGCTGCTATGGGTTTCGCACCATCTTTCAGCACGTCAAGCGAGCCGCTCGAACGCTTTGATGCCGTGCCAGGTAGGCCACCATTCCCTGTTATTCCAGAGAAGTACTGGTACCAACCAAGTACGTTTGCCGCTTCGGCTACTAGTACCCGGGACAAATCAGTGCGACTCAAGGTGCGACTGCTCTGTTGCAACTTCCTTGGCAGTTAGTGGCGCGGCGCCAGTTTTCGAGAAACGTGAAACGTGATAGATCCCTTCCCTGCACATGGCAGATACTTAAGCGACAAGGCTAGTTTTTGTGACATCGCTCCCCAGGCCGCCCAAGCAGATGAGAGGTACTAAGAAGGACACTTTCCGAGTACCCTTGCGTGTGCGATCGCATTGAGACTGCAGTGTTCAGATCCATGCCCCACTGTCGAGATTTGCTCCTGCATCACGACAATGTACGATAGAGATGTAAGCGGCAGTAGTTGTGGATTGTGGAAACATTTGGTGTACTGTTACTACTGTATAATAAAATTGTTTCGGACTCGATACTTCACTAGCTTCACTGCTCAAGCGCTCAAGTATTAAACAGTATCTCGCAATATTGGAAAGACATAACAGCATAAGACCGAGTATGCCCGAACGGTTATTTCCATTCAAGACTCACAGGAGATCCACAGACCTTGTCGTTCAGCTTCACTAGAGACACAGCCGGTCGTGGATGTCAAGGTAAGCCACAGACTAACCACCAGTATAAGCTCAGCCTAATCCATTTCATTCCATGAGATCCGAGTCCACACTCCGCAAGTTCTCTGGCAGCGACCCTTGTTGGCAAGTGGCTTCACAAGTGAACGGTAAAAACTGTAGACAAAAGTGAAGCTGTGAGCTAGCGGGAAACCAAGGAAACCGTGGCATAACTCACCTTGAAGGCGCGGACGAGCGTAGCAAGCTCCTGAAGGTCGGTGAAGGAAGCTGCATCATGGACCGAATGGCACCACTCAATGAGCGGTCTTGCTCTACGCTCATCTTCTTCTCTGACACCATATGTCCAATGAGGGCCAATAGCCGCAATCCAATACAGCTTGTCGCAAGAAGTTTTGTTGAACTCGTATCCAGTGTCGATGTCGATTCGACGAAGCATGTGGTCGACTCCATCCGGCCAGTGTTGGGCGTTTTTTATTTCGACAATGAGAATCGTTCGAAGGGCGAAAGGCTGGCTGGTATATTTTGCGACCTCGATGACGAGGTCTGGAAGACCTCCGACCGCACCTCGCTCAATATAGGTCTTGATTTGTGGGCTCACAATATAATCGTCGGTAGGTGGAAATAGGGTCGTCAGAATTGTCATCCAAGGGCCGAGCCAAAGATCTTGGTTTTCAGGCGGATGGGTCGAATACTCCTGTAGTATTTTGCAGGTGAGAGGAGGAAACGACATGTTTACAGGCACGGCAAGTGAAGAAAGGTTACGAGCGGGCGATTGTGATGAATGACAGGCTCTCCTGAGTTTGCTCCACCATTTTTATAGCTTACACGGCAGTTTCCTTTTTTCCTTTTCTATGTAAACCCTTAAAAGCTAACGTACTTAAACTGCCTTGTTCGAATAACGTGCGGGCCTCATCGAGGCCTCATAGGCCTCATCCTCCACAACCTCGTGCTCGCGCTCCTAAGTCCTAACTATCGCTTCGTGTCCATTCAGACAACTTCCGCGGTTGCGCGCTTCGTAAACTTCCTTTCACCTGAAGCTTGTAGTTTGGGTGAGGTCACGTCGTTAACCCGCATATGTTGTGTTGTTAATCTAAAGGTGCCTTGGGCCAGTAAGCCTGACACGAGGCCTGTCCAGCATGCCTCTTCCCGATGCTACTCGCTATCTATTACAATCCTACGCCACCCACACAGCACCGGATGAGAGGATATGGTATGGGGGTTGGAATGCCATCCTTAATACCCTATTCCCTGCTGCCGATGGCTTTCAAGTCAATCCTCGCACGTTTCTTGACGAATCCGCAATTCCCAATTTCATCTTTGAGGTTTCGAAAGTTATGGAGGTCGGGGGTCCCGGTCTCCAACTTCAACTTGTTCTCGTTGTCCAAATCAAGAATACTCACCAGTGGCCAGACGGGGAGGAGCGCCTGTTTGCCCAGATTTGTAAGCAAACCAGTTTGGCACTCTCCCAGGCCGCATCCAAGAAGCTATATTGGATTGGCGTAATTGGTCCACACTGGCGATATGGCAGCAAGGAGGATGACAGTCAACCCGGGCTGACTCCACTCATCCCTTGGCACGATACAACGCACGACGATACTTCTTTCAACGATCTGCAAACTCTTGCTGAACTAGTCCGTGGCTCCGTGCACTTTAGGTATGCCTATCTCAAGCTGAGATATGACAATTAACAGTTGCCATCAGGTATGAAATTGAGCAGGGCGATGTGCGGAAATAGCTGTGACCATAAATTACATGTGACAAGTGATAAATCTACTGTGAGTGAGACAGGGACAGGATGTCTCAGGCTGTACATCTCAGGCAGAGGGCGCCTTCATGTAAACGAAATAACGATGTAAGTCCAACATCGAGGGCACTTGGCTAGAGTTGTTGGCCGAACGCGAGCGCGTATGCGTTCATCTCCGAGGGATTACTCGATTACCCTTAGGCGCGCGAGCAATCATGGCCGTTTACCAGGCAACTGCACTGAGTCCAAATAGAACCATGCCGGCGGGGATGATAATGTTCCTAAAGATCCTTCATCTACCACACATACGTCGGGAACAATAAACAATGTTTTGGGAAAGGTTCTGCAGAGTAAAGTTCATGAATACGAGCACTGTCACATGTATGGGACGTGCCTTCTCGCGTGATACTGTCTGAAGCTACCGGGCTACTAGTTGCTGACACTAGTCAGGCTAGTCAGGGGTCACAGACTCTCCCCTTCATACAACTAACCGCGTATTACGCTACACGCATATTATCCAACATGCCTCTTCCCGATGTTACTTGCCATGCATTACAATACTACACCACCCACGGAGTGGATGAGAGCGGGTGGTATGGGCCTTGGACCACCATCCTAACTACCCTATTCCCTGCCACCGATGGCTTTCAGGTCAACCCTCAGCGCAAGCTTTTTGACGAGTCCATGTTTCCCGATTTCGTCTTCGAGATTTGGAAAGTTGCGGAGGTCGGAGGTCCCAGTCTCCAACCTGTTCTCGTTGTTCAAATCACGAATACTTATCGGTGGCGGGAGGAGCGCCTGTTTGCCCACATTTGCAAGCACACCACCTTGGCACTCTCCCAGTCTGAGGCCGCAGCCAAGAAGCTATATTGGATTGGCGTAATTGGTCCACGCTGGCGATATGGCAGCAAGGAGGATGACAGTCAACCCGGGCTGACTCCACTCATCCCTTGGCACGATACAACGCACGACGATACTTCTTTCAACGATTTTCAAACTCTTGCTAAGCTAGTCCGTGCACTTTAGGTATGCCTATCCTCAAGCTGAGCTATGACATCCACTCACAATTGCCATCAGTTACGTTGCTTCGCACATTTCCCTGAACTGGTGAACGTGTGAACATGCGAACCCTTTGTGCGGAGCCGCCATCACACGCTTACATTTGTCCAACGGTACTCGACTCAAGTGATGGTGTTGCTCATACTACGTTGTCGTTTGTTGTAATCGGTTACTGTTTTTCATCGAATTTCATCGCACGAAGGTACTGTACCAGACCCCTCTGCTCTGCTTCTCTATCCTGGCCCTCCTGCTTGGATTTTTCGTTAGAGTGATAATTGATCCAGCAGTAAGTCCGACGCGCCAGTGATCATCTAAAGGGTCGGGGTGGTTCAGGGTCGGTCGCAAGCAGCATCTCGGTCGCGAATCCTCCGTCATGAATGAAGGCACATGCATAAGAATGCAGGTGCATGAAGGACCTTTGATGTATGTGATACGGAGAAATCTCGCAGTCAGGGCTTGTGTCGTAGCTCATGAGCACAGACTGAACATGATCAGTGAGCGCTAGTGAGCACCCGACGGCGGCTTTTCCGACCTGTGTCACGGGATCTGGACGCGCAGCAGAATTCCCCATTTCCGGAAGTGGTCTGACCGTGTTTTCCGTGTCGCCCCTCGTCTTTACTCCGCCATGTCTAAGCGCATTCGTATATTCACTACTTCAGATGTCCGTCAACATAATTCTGAAGGGAGCTGCTGGGTCACCTATAAGGGTAAAGTCCTCGACGTTACCAATTTTCTCGCGGATCATCCTGGCGGTGAAGAGTTCATCCTCAAGTATGCTGGGAGGGACGTTGAAGACGCGATGAAGGATACGGATGAGCATGTGCACTCAGAGAGTGCATATGACATGATGGATGAGTTCTTCATCGGGAGACTCGGTCCAGGGGAGAACGTCGTGAGCGACGACTGGGTTGCGACGGATGACTTCACTCCAGAGGACACCGACGAAGCAGCAGATTACGAAAAGAACCAATTCCTGGATCTGAGGAAGCCCCTAATGAGACAGATGTGGGATTGCAACTTTAGGTATTTTCTTCGTGAATACATTCGGGTCCATGTATATTGACCACAGCTCCACGCAGCAAAGCGTATTATCTTCAACAGGTTCACCAACCCAGGCACCTTCCCGAGTCTGCCCGTCTCTTTGGACCGGCACTGCTTGAGGTTGGCGAACACTTCATACTGCACTGACATGTTACTAAGCCTTTGTTAGGTGCTTACGAGGACGAAGTGGTGGGTAGTGCCCGTGATTTGGCTGCCCATAGCGGCATACATCGGTCTGCGCTCTCTTCTTCAATTCGGTGGTGTCCCCCTGGCATCCTTCAAAGTCGGCCCGTGGCTCCCACTCAGCCTCGTTTTCTCCCTTCCTGCCGATGCTATCTCAAAACTCTCCTCTCCTTCGTGTTTGGCAACTTCATTTGGACGTTGCTCGAATACGGATTCCACCGGTTCTTGTTCCACGTCGACTTTTACTTGCCAGATCATCCCAAGTTCTTGATGGTCCACTTCTTATTACATGGCATTCACATTACATGCCCATGGATAAGTACGTTTGTAGAACGCACGTCCAGTTCCTCCCGCTGACTGTTTCTGTTTTCCAGGTTGCGGCTCGTCATGCCGCCTGTTTTGTTCTTCATGCTCTGTTTCCCGATGACTCAACTAGCGCATTTCTTGTTCCCTCCTGCTATGGCCAACGGGACGATCTCTGGCTCCTTTGTATTTTGTGAGTAGAAGATTCTTCGTACCCTGGGCACCACCTCACTGCCAGTTTGAAGATGTTATCTACGATACAATGCACTACGCGTACGTGCCTTGGCCTTTTTGACGCTGGGTAATACTTATTGAATGTCTACTGTTCTAGGATGCATCACACCAAACTTCCGGCGTACCTCCGGGAGCAGAAAAAGTACCATTTAGCTCACCACTATAAAAATTTCGAGCTCGGCTTCGGTGTCACAAGTATGATTTTTGCTTCGTGGTGTGTACTTCCCTAACGTCTCGTTCTAGGTAAAGTGTGGGACTACGTCTTCAACACGGTGCTTCCACTCTAAGTATCGAAGTGCGGTTTATTCGTTTCTTATACTTAGCAGATTGTCTCCGTAGTATTTTGCCAGCGCATACCCTGTTTGATTACTGCACCCCACAAACTTGACTAATTTCATTATGGTGCTCTGCCTCAAATGGCCTGCGGCAGTCACGCAGTGTATTATGTAAGTCCGAGTTAAGGGCGAACGCGTCGGTCGTGTCATCGGTCACTTTGCAGTTTCCTGGGACCTAATGCTTGTAGGACGTCCCTGCAGTCTTAGTCATTCTCGTTCCATCGCGTTGGTAGTTCGGTCCACTCACCCGCGTCTCTGCAAATCCTTTCGTTCCTCTGCGGTCCGTCTAAAGGACTCTTCGGATCAGAACAAGCAATACGCCAAGTCACTTTTCCTTCCTCGTTCGACGTTTCCGCAGTGGACGGATCCATCGAAGACTGAAGTATCATTACGGAAGAAGACTTGCGATGACCTCTATCGCTGGCAGGTCAGGTCCCAGTGTAATATTTTCCGATGCCGCTGACATTGGCCCATGAAGTAGTGGGAAAATAACAAGGGTCCCTTGTTTGTCCTGCACGATGGGCCACCATATGCAAATGGAGATCTCCATATGGGTGCGTCGCGGTCTATTTGTGGCCTCAAGTGATATCGATATTGATATTTTCCAAGGGCACGCGCTAAACAAAATTCTAAAGGACATCATCAACCGGTATCACGTATCATTGGGCCATCGTGTCCAGTGAGTCTAGTCAATCGTGCTTGCTTGAGGAATCCAGCGCTGAACACGGCAAGGAAGCTATGTACCTGGCTGGGATTGCCACGGACTTCCCATAGAAAACAAAGCACTTAAAGCTGTTCAGGTTGATGTGCGTGCTCTTTGCCTGCAGTCGCAGGCTCGTACTCAATCGTTTTTTGCCAGGATCATCGCACTATTGCACCAGAGGAAATACGGTCGCTCGCCAATGCTACTGCTGTTCAGGCCGTAGAAAGTCAGAAGAACGAGTTTCGTGAGCTAGGCATCATGGCGGACTGGGATGCTACCGATTCCACTTATCGAACGCTTGGTGAGTGCTCACTGCAATGCACGTCCAGAGGTCATGTTCATAGCCCCCCAGATCACGATTATGAAATGCGACAGTTGCGGATATTTCAAAAGATGGTTGAGCGAGGTAAGCTCCATCCTTCACTGTCGCCACCATCTGACGCAATTTTGCGTGCCAGGTCTCATATACCGTCACTATCGGCCGGTTTACTACTCTCCTTCGTCGCACTCCGCTCTGGCTGAGGCCGAGTTGGTGTACAAGGACGACCACGTTTCGCATTCGGCATACGTTGTCTTCGATCTAGACTTGCAAACGGAAGATTCCACTCCTGTGCTTCAGAATCTTGTCACAGGCCAGGCAAAAGTCCAACTTTTAGTCTGGACAACAACTCCATGGACCTTGACTGCGAACATGGTTCGGGCTTTTCCATGATGTTCGTTCATGCATTCTCATATTTTTGCGTAGGGCGTCGCTGTACACCCAGACTTGACCTATGCCTTAATCAACACCCCCGAACGGACCGACGGTGATACCTGTGCCCTCATTGTAGCGTTGGAACGCTTGGACGCTCTTTCAAAGATCCTTGGGAAGGTTGAGATAGTCGCGAAAATTCGAGGTCGCTGCATTGAAATCGTCTTGTCGGGTTTGTACTCACTCTCGCATATAGGATCCGAGCTTGCTGGTGCTCGCTACCGTCCCCTCTTCGCGTCTCTTGCACCAGATGCCACCTCTGAATCCCTTGCGGTCATCGCCTCTAATCATGTGACACCCGATTCAGGTACAGGACTTGTCCATTGTGCGCCTGCTCACGGCCCCGAAGATTATAATCTGTTCCGGGAAAAAGGCCTCATTTCCTCGACCTCGAGCGTGGTCTGTCACGTTGGTGAGGGTGGCCTATTTACGAGCGAGGTGGCACAAATTGTGGGCAAGGAGGCTGGGGAGACACTCGCTAGACACCCCGTTCTGGATAGCGGATCTCGATCAATAGTTAGTCTCCTGAAGGACATGGGTCGCCTCCTCAGGGTTGAGAGGTTCAAGCATCGTTACCCATACGATTGGAAGACGGATAGGCCAGTCATAGTGACGTATGTCTGGTCTTTTTGAAGAATGACCCCGACATGACTTTGCGCACCCAGGGCCACATCGCAATGGTTCGCGAACTTGGATGACATCAAGGAGGATGCTCTGAAGGCACTCGAGACCGTGACGTTCTATCCTCAAATATGTGCGCGTTAAATGTCTAAATACTGATGATTGAGCTGACTCATCCCTCTAGCACGCAATCGCCTGGAGTCGTTTCTCAAGTCTCGTTCGGAATGGTGTATCTCGAGGCAGCGAGTCTGGGGTGTTCCGATCCCTTCTTTGCATCATACCTGGACGGATCGAGCCTACCTCGATACCCGTATCCTTGATCACGTCCTGGCTGTATTAGACAAACAGGGTGTCGCTTATTGGTGGGAGGGCCCAGTGGAGGAGTTCCTCCCACCGTTTCTCCTTGATGTCGACGCAGATTTGAGCAACTGGCGCAAGGGCTCTGATACCATGGACGTGTGGTTCGACAGTGGCTCCTCGTGGTCCTTCCTTCCCTACCGCGGAGATGCCCAGCCAAGGGCAGACGTTTGTCTTGAAGGATCAGATCAACACCGCGGATGGTTCCAGAGCCAGCTCCTCACAGCTGTTTCCACTGCCAACGCCGACAGGAAAGTTATTGCACCATACGGGGCGTTGTTGACACACGGCATGGTTCTTGACCCCAGCGGAAAGAAAATGAGCAAGTCGCTTGGGAACATTATAAGCCCGATGACCATTGTGAAAGGCAGGGCCGTGGGTCGCCATTTGTCTCATTGCTCTTCCATCTGTCTAAAAACGTTGTTAGGATAAGAAGCAGCCTGTCTATGGCGCTGACACCCTTCGTCTATGGGCTGCGACGGTAGAGTATTGGCGGGACATGTCAATTGGACCCAAGATTCTCGAGCAAGCCTCGGAATCACTTCGTAAAATTCGTAACTCGGCCCGTTTCATCTTGGGCAACATGGGCGATCCAACCACTGGTGCAAAATTTGGCTTGATGCCGAAGGAGCGGTTAGGTCTCGTAAGTCAGGGACGCGCTCCTTACCTTGCGAGAAACGCTGATCTGATTCAGATTGATCGATACGTTATGCATCAACTGTATGAGCTCGAGCAAGCTGCGTTGAGCAGCTACGCTCAATATAATTTCCCCAAAGGTATCACTATCCCCTTTCAGCGGTTCATGGTGGACTTAAGACTTTTTCTAGTCATTTCCACCCTCACTAACTTTATAAACACTACTCTTTCATCTCTCTACTTCGACATCACAAAGGATAACCTATACGCGAACAGCCTGTCCAGCCCAGAGCGCCGGTCCACCGTAACTGTCCTCCGACATGTACGTTGCAGTCACTAGCCTCGTACCCTGTGACTATATCATGTGTGCAGGTCCTTGATACGTTGGTTCACATCATCGCCCCAGTGCTGCCCCACCTTGCGGAGGAAATTCACACTGCATCCCATGATCGACCGAGTTCGGAGACATCGAACGGGTCTTCTGTGTTCAGTAGACCGTGGGTCCCATTGGTATTGTATGCTTATCATTCGTGATTTTTGTCTAATTGGTCTGGTCACAGTCACCAGATTGGCATGACCCACGCGCGGAAGAAGAGATGACTCAGTTGCTTCGAGTGCGAAGTACCGTGCTGGGTTTACTGGAACAAGCACGAAGTAGGAAGTGCGTGTCTCTGCTGTATTTTATTTCGCTGGTCTGAATATGAATCCCAGACAGCTACACAGCTCGACGGAAGCCGAGGTTGATGTATTTCTTCCAAGCGTCAGCAACGATCTAAATAGCCTTATCATGCGAGAAGGCACGTCCCATACGTGCGCCAGAGTGCTCGTATTCACGGACTTTTCTCTGCAGAATCTTTCTTGAAAACGTTGTTTATTGTCTCCGACGTATGTGTGATAGATGAAGGATCTCTAGGAACATCGCCGTCCCCGGCCTGGTTCTATTTGGACTCAGTGCAGTTTCCTGGTAAGATGGTCGTATCTTCAAAATTGTCGAGCTTAAGGGTAATCCCTCAGGCTCGGATGAACGCATACGTATTGCGTTCGGCCAGCGACTTTGGCTAAGTGCCCTCGATGTTGGACTTACACTCGTTCACATAAAGACGCCCTCTGCCCGAGGTGTACAGACGTCCTGTCTCACTCACCACAGTAGATTTATCACTTATCGCATGTAATTATGATCACAACTGTTTCCGCGCATCGCCCTGCTCAATTTCATACACCAAATGACTCGTTGTTTTGCATGTGTGTAGCAGTGCGGGTTGGTGACAGGGTCGAGAGAGCGCCTGACTGGTATAAGAAAATAAGCGGCGTCACCTAGCATTCGGGGACCTTTCTCGCGACCTCTGCTGCGGGGTGTCGCCTATGCGCATACTTTTTCAGAGCGCAGGTCGACATCCTTCAGCGCGTCTGAGCATCCAGCTTCAGCGGCGCGCCCATCAGATAACAACAGCGCACCGCATCGAGTCACGTCTGATCGTTGCAGGACCTTCTTTATCCTCACTCTCGTCGACCATATACCCTTCTCTACATTTTCAACCCCTTTCAACTCAACCCATGTCCACACTCGATTCAATAACTCAGGCGCTCGCCGCTCTGTCGGTCGCCCCTTCTGAGACCGTGAGCATGTGTCTGCGACGTCCCCTGGTGCGTGGAAGGAGGCGCTGCAGGCCGCGCTCGAGACCCCGAAGGAGTTTGAGCTGCTCAAGGTCCTCGTATTCAAACCCAAGACCGCAAAAAGTGCCACCCCCGTCCCTGTCGTCGTCGTCGCACGCGATGGCACCGAGACGAGCTCGTCGTCGCTCGGCAAGAAACTCAATCTGAAGGAGCTGCGTCTGGCCTCCGAGGAACTGCTATCAGAGTTCTTCTCTCTCAACAAAGACTCGCGTACGTCTCTCTCACGCATCGACACCCGTGCTCTGTCTTGTTTGTGCTTTCTACTAACGAGAACGCGTGGTGTACCTCAGTGAGCCCCCTGGCCCTCAACAAGGAGACCTTCCGCAGAGTCACCACCGTCGTCGACGCCTCCCTGGCCACTGCGACTGTCCCGCTCGCCGTGCGCGCGCTCTCTTCCAGCCGGACCGTCTTCCTCTCCGGCCCCGACATCCTCGCCTACTTGCGCAACTTGGAAACGGCAGAAGCGAAGGTCCACGAGATCGACTTTGCCGCGCTGAAGGGCGAGACGGTGGACCCCGCCGCCGCCGCCGCTCAGTCCAAGCCCGCGGAAGGGAAAGAGAAGAGGGCGGAGCGGGAAGACGCGAAGATCGAGGGTGCCGTCCAGATTGCCATCGGCGTGAAAAAGGAGGTCGACTTTGCTGCATGGTATACCAATGTGAGTATATATATGCGTGCTCTCGTGGTACCTCACGCTGAACAGTTACTCGGCAAAGGTCTTGATCAAGGCAGATATGCTCGATTACTATAACGTCAGTGGTTGCTACGTCCTGAAGCCTTGGTCATACAGTATATGGGAAATCATCCAAGGTAATCGACTCCCTGTGTCTGCGTTGCGAAACAGGACTTATTTGCGGTGTACCACGAAGAATGGTTTAACGCGAAGATCAGGGAGATGGGCGTCGAAAACGCTTACTTCCCAATGTTTGTGTCACAAAAGGTGCTCGAGCGTGAGAAGGATCACATCGAGGGATTCTCCCCGGAGGTCGCTTGGGTTACACGAGCGTGCGTCTATGGGAGTCGAATATGGCACTATTCTCGGACTGACCACGGGATCCAGAGGCCAGTCAGACCTCGAAGAGCCCATCGCGATTCGCCCCACATCAGAAACAGCTATGTATCCCTGTGAGACTCAGTTTGTATCCTGGTCTGTCGCTCGCTGACGATGACCACGAGACTACGCCAAGTGGATCAAGAGTCACAGAGATCTTCCTTTGAAACTCAATCAGTGGAATAGCGTTGTTCGCTGGGAATTCAAAACTCCTCGTACGCATGTCACGTAACTAGAACTACACGCATGACTTGACCTTTCTTAGAGCCTTTCATTCGTACCAGGGAGTTCCTCTGGCAAGAGGGTCATACAGCGCATCTCACCAAGCCAGAAGCAGATAAGGAAGTCCTGGAGATCCTTGACTTATACCGCGCGTCTTCGAGGAACTTCTCGCGGTCCCCGTTATCCCTGGAATAAAGTCTGAGAAGGAGAAATTTGCCGGCGGGCTTTACACCACCACCGTAGAAGGCTTCATCCCCACAACCGGTCGTGGCATCCAGGGGCAACTTCTCACTGTCTCGGCCAGAACTTCTCCAGACCTGAGATGTTCAACATCTTCGTCGAGGATCCCAACGACCCGACAGGTCAAGGGAAGATCTTCGTGTGGCAAAACTCTTGGGGACTGTCGACGCGGACGATCGGTGTGATGGTCATGGTACACGGCGATAACCAGGGACTCGTCCTTCCTCCCCGCGTAGCGAGCGTCCAGGCAGTCATCGTCCCTTGCGGGGTCACCGCAAAGACCACCGAGGAGCAGCGGCAGCAGATCACGGCGAAGTGCGAGGAGCTCGTTGCAACGCTAAGGAAAGTTGGGGTTCGTGCTCGTGCGATCTGAGAGACGGCTACACTCCTGGGTACAAGTTCAACGACTGGGAACAAAAGGGAGTCCCTGTGCGCCTCGAGATTGGCCCTCAAGATCTCGCGAAGAAGCAGACGCTTGGAGTCCGCCGCGACACGGGGGTCAAGGCGCCCATCCCGTTGGCGAGTGTCGAGACCGCGGTTCCTGCGCTGTTGGAGACCATTCAGAATGAGATGTTCGCGCGTGCGAAGGAAGTGTACTGGTCCCGCATCAAGCAGGTCACTGAGTGGGAGAAGGTGGTCCCGCCCTGGATGACAAGTGTGTGGTTGTGCTCCCGTGGTGTGAGGTTGAATCCTGCGAGGACGACATCAAGGAGCGCAGCGGAAGAGCGTATGTCGCGTATATCCTTTGCAAACCCCCGGATGCTAACGCTAGGCACAGTGCAGAACCTCAGGACGAACGCGCTCCTTCCGCGGGTGCAAAATCGCTCGCTATCCCCTTTAACCAGAGTCACTGGGATCCGATCATACCTGGCAAGACTAAGTGTCCTGCCTGTGGTAACGACGCAAAGCGTTGGACACTCTTTGGGCGATCGTATTAGAATAGGGGTCCGACACGGAACGGAATTGTATAACAGTAGTACAGTAGTGATGCCCCGGTTGGCGGTACTAGAAACTTGCCTCAAGGCATGAGTCACGTTGTCGCTTCTTCTCCCTGAACGCCACACACACGACTGCCGTGCTTCAAACCATGCCCGAGCCCGAGCAATATCGTGAAGCTTCAGAAGATGGGAGCACTGGATACAGCGAGTTCTGCGACGATGATGTTATTATGGCCGCTCCGTGCGACACCTATGACACCGTCGCCACAGACGGTTCATCTGGCGCGACTCAACCATTCGCCGCCCTCGGAAAACGAAAGTCGCCGGAGGATCTTGGAGTGTCTGAGGGCCCATCTGCCTCAAGCTCTTACAAGCGGCGGACGATCACCAGTCCGATAGACCTTGAACTTGCGACGCCCTCGTCTTCGGCACCACCGCCCGAGCCCTGGGGTGATGTTCCTATGAGTCTGGGACTCGGAGACGAACACGATGGCCCGGAACCATACATCATCGTGCGTTTTTCAGTCTTCTCGTCGCGCCCCGATCCGAGTCCGAGTCGAGTGCTCATTCCGCGGCCCTCACTGGCACCCTCGTTGACAGGCCCACAACGCCAGCGTTCAAAGAGCGATGGACGCGCGGGGACTCCCGTGGGGTGCCCAATGGGAGATCGCACGGCTGATCTCCCTTGGGCATTGCACATGGAACGATATTTCGATCGAGGGACTCGATCGCCTCCGAAAGGAGGGCCTGTCTCCCTCTGCCAGTGCGTCCACCGGACCTGACTCGCCAACGCCAACTCTCCAGGTGCACAATGCACCCATTGCACCATACATAGAAGATCTGTTTCGATGGAACAAAAGCAGTTTCGGCAATCAGAAACTGTCAAAGGAGATACAAGCAACGGTGCGTGATTGTGTTCCTTAGATCAGGCACAAATTCTCACTGTCCCCATCAGTCACCATGGGAAGAACTGGACAGAGAAGAGAGTGCCTTCAAGCAGCATGGTCCTACATGCTGTCTAGGATCTACACCTGGTCTTGGGGCATGGTATGGTGGCAAGATAGCCTTTACAATGAGGCTCCAACCAGATAAGGACAAGATTTTGCATTTTTGTCTGGATCACCCAACACTGGGACCTTCATCAAGGTTTACAAGGTACTATGGTTCAAGTTGGTTGATAAGAGTAAGGATCTCTAAAGAGATCTTCTCTAATCTTGCCATACTGGACCAAGTCAAGACCCTGATACTTAGGCCCATCATTCTGAATGGGTTGGTCTTTCGCTTTTTTTATGCAAATAAGGACCAGAATCTGTACCTCATGGCAACAAATGAAACTTATCTTGGTCACTCAAAGTTGCCACCAATTTTGAACAATCAAAGGTACTTCTGTTCCTTTTTGGAGTTTTTCTCAAGGCACAATAACCTTAGAGATAACTGCAACCAAGTGAGTTACTCTATATTTGCAATAAGACTTGAGAGCTTATCATATGATCAGACAATTGCAAAGTGGGCATCAAGAACAGCCCTAGGCTTGTCAAATTCCATCCCTGGACTATTGTTAGATGAAACTCAGATTAGGGAAGAAGTTGATATAGGTATGTAACAAGTATCAGGTGGACTATTTACTCTTATTTTAAGATAGTGTCTTCAAGTTGTCTCCCTCTTGTCAAGCCAACCAGTGAAATGGATATGACAGATGGATGTGGACTAATGAACCTTCAAGCCAGTTATGTGCTACATAAGGAGCTTGGCCTCTGGAGAGATGCCCCTGTAGCAATTCAGTGTAGGCTGGCAGGTGCCAAGGTAATGTTTTTTTGCCTTGTAACAATACTGAATGAAGTTTAAAGCTTTTCTCATTAGGGTTTATTACTTTTACACTCAGGGAAGGAGGAAAATAGCTGGACATATCCATGTGTCTGGCTAAGGCCTTCCCAGATCAAGATTCAACACACTCTGGGATATTTGCAAAACCCAGCCAATAGGACCATTGATCTCCTTAGAGCTTCACACATGCAAAGCCCAGTTCAGATCTCAAGGGAGATCATAGTCAACCTTTCAGAAAATGGTGTTCAAGCTCAAACATTTACTGATCTCCTTTGTCAGTCCTTGGATCACACCATTTCTGCTCTTTTACACTGGGATGGTCAAGATGCAATGGCAGACTCTGGGCTACAGTCTGTAAAGAGGGTAGTGTTATGGCAGCTCGCCTTGCTAGAGAATCTTCTTGGACTGCTAGGGCTCGTGGTGTCCAACCAGACAGTCAGCAGGAGGGTGGTGATGATAATGAACCAGATGACAATGACTCAACCCCTCAATCAATAGCCTGGTGGGGAGATGAAATCAGTGGTTGTCCCTCCTCAATTGAGGAGACAGTCATGGCTTTTCTAGACACTGGCTTTCATCCTGCTTCAAATGCAATCCTTGCTGAAAAGCTACATATTGTAGCTAAAAAAGCTGTCAAGACATGCATCTCAAAGTTTAGAGTAACAATCCCTATGTCATGCTCTGCTCTCATTGTGCCAGGTAGGATATTTATTTTTGAGCTCAAGTTTTCATAAGCTAAATCATGTTGTAGATATTTTGGGAGTTCTACAAGAAGGAGAGATTCATGTTAAATGCTCTCAGAGATGTCTTCTCAGAATAGATGGCCAAAGATCTGACAGAATTCTTGGAGATGTATTGGTATGTTTAGCTTACCCTTTTTTAAGGTCAGACCTAAAATAGGTTTCAAGGTAACAAGAAACCCATGCAAGCTACCAACTGATGTTCAGAAGGTATTATCTCTAATTGTATGAGCTTATTAACAATTCATCAATCAATGCATTTACAGGTCAAAGCTGTCTTCAAGCCAGAGCTTGATGACTATGTTAATGTAATCATGTTCTCCATCAAAGGGCCAAGAAGTCTTGCAAGCATGCTTGCCACTGGTAGGTTTCTTTCTTACATACTGCATTGGTTGTATACTTAAACATGGTCAAAGGGGACTATGATGGTGATAGGGTGGTTTGCATCTGGCAACCTAGCATTGTTGAACAGTTTAGCAATGCTGATCCCAAGTATATGGACACCCCCATTGACTTACAGGATCACTTTCGTGTCAAGAATGAAACTGTGACAGAGTTCCTGGAAAGGCCCCCAACCAGCTCTGGTGGAAAGCAAATCCAAGAACTGCAGACTGTTTTGATGGCCCCATTGAATGACCTCTATGTGGTCGGAACATACTCAACCATGCATGACAATGCCATATATTCACTGGGCTACTCACATCCGACAACCATACTTCTGGCATGGATGTAAGAGCTTCTTCGACTGCTCTGTCTTGTAACTCACCACGACGGGCAATGCCTAGCTTCTGCACTGTCCTTGATGGGGCGAAAACCGGCAAGACCATCCTGCCTGAGAAATATTCTCGAGACCGCAACGACAAGTTATACGGCACGCAATTCATACCTCAGTGGAAGACGGAGCGGGACCACCCCACGAACCGGTACAACGCCTCGCGCCAGGGACTGCCCCCGTTCATCATGGACGTGCTCCGCGATGCGATGGACACCGCCGGGGACGAACAGCTGCGACGCATCGCCGACCACTTCGCGGCGCTGCCGCCCAAAGTGAAGGACGCGGACCTCGTCGCGCCGTGGCAAAAGGCCGAGGCGCGCGCGCAGGAAATGATGATGCTGGCAGCCGAGTCGGGGCCGGGACCAGGACCAGGACCAGGGCCGGAGGTGCAGCGTCTGCGCGAGCTGGGCCAGATGCAGCGCGACGCGCTCGACGCGATCAGGCGCCACGTCGTGCGCGTGCACGAGCTGTGCAGCGACCTCATGAAGGTGTCGGCGTTTCACCCACCTCGTCGTCGCCCTCGTCATCACCGGCAGGTTCGTCGCGCGCAGGACTGCGCGCGGGCGTGGGCCCCGGCGCGATCCAGAACCTGGGCGCGGGCGTGGGTTCACGCGGCGGAGCATCGAGACGCGGCAGGACTGCTTGCGGCGGATGTCGCGCGAGTTTGTGAGCGGGCCGCCGGCGGCGGAGACGGTGGTGTTCAGTCGGGAGGACGTGGCGCGGTTGCGGGCGTCGTATGCGTATGTTTACGATTGGACGAGGAGGCCGGGCGGCACGCGGTTCCCGTGGAACGTCGCCATGCGGGAGCTGGGGCACATCAAGCTGGCGGCGCGCAAGGACTTCAAGCCGATCTCGCAGGACTTTTACGAGAAGATGTCGATGCGGAAGTTCTAGTGGTCTAGCTGGTACAGAGGGTGCTGGGAGACGGAAACGGAGACTCATCTTGATCTTGAATGGTATTCGCTGCACATAACATCTATCTAGTTGATTCGAACATTAGCATGACACTTGTAACCATTGGTTTAACTCACTTGACATTTCACCTCATCTGCGAATCAAATCGAGGGGGCTTGATTCAGGAAAGAGCATCCGAGTGAAATCATCTCAGTTGGCCGCAAAGGAGATGAAAAGGTCCGTTACAGGGGAAGCTGCCTGTTGAATAAGCTTTCAGGGGAAACGCGCAGTGAATAGTCAATAGAAATCCTGCTTGGTCGATGCACCCTTTCTTGTCGAGCTTGGTGGCCACGTAAGTCCATGAGAGGGGCGCGCGGGCGGATAAGAGCATAAAGAAGAAAGCTTGTTGCGGGCGGGGAAAAAGGGTACTATACATGCCAAAGAAAGAACTTTAGCTGCTCACGTCACTCACACATTCCCATCCACCCTTCAAGTTCTCCTTCCACAGAGTGACCTTCCCGTCGCCACAGCTGACAGCGAGCACGTTCCCGGCAAGGCTCCACGATACGCGCCACACGACGTCTGGGAACTTGCCGGCGTGGCACTGGCACCCGGCGCAGCGCTCACGGACGGATCGAGAGCAGCCTTGACCCACGGCGCCGTCGGCGTGTCTTTTGTCCACACTAGCACGGTTTTGTCCTGCGACGCAGTGGCGATGTACGAACGCGGAAGCCCGATATTCGGTGCCCAGGCGACATCGCGCACCCAGTCGGCATGGCCCTCCAGTACATCCTCTTCCACCCAGGCCTGGGTCTCCTCGGAGAACCCCCAAATTTTGACGATGTTGTCGCATCCCGCGCTCGCAAATCGTTTTACAGGCGCGGAGCGTGCAGCACCCGCGCTGGGCGCCGCCAGCAGCGATCCGGCTCGGGCGGCCGGCGCCCAAGACACGGCATTGCACCCGATGGCATGGGCCTCGAACACGTCCGCGCCCCACTGGCCATCATCTAGGCGCATTCAAATTCGGTCAGATTCGGAAGGGGAAGGGGGCAAGCCTGCAGCGGGGCCGGGCGGGGGGGATAGATGATGGGTAGATAGATGGCACACTGCACCTTTGAAACTTAGAACGGAAATCTTGCCGTCCGAAGAGGCACAAGCGAGGATGGCACCGAGCTCGTGCGGAGCCCACGATACCGAGTTGACTGGGATTCGACAGCTCTTGCTTTAGTGAAATGGCGCAAAAGTGAAGAGGGGGGAGGGGGAACGCACCGGACGCGGTATGCAGCGAGTGCTCTTTGATTTTCGCCCATCCCGCGCTGGCGGGCTGCTGCTCCTTCCAGATGATCACCTTACCGTCGTACGAACACGACGCGAGGATATGGCCAAATTTTGGGTGCGCCCAGGCGACCTGCCACACGGGGCCAGTGTGTCTATCGGGTGGGTGGGCGTGTGAGTTTGGAAAATGAACGGGGGTAGCGAGAAGGAAGGCAGCGAGTGAGTTACCCTTTCAGCGTTTGGCCGGCACCACGCTGGGGTTCGTCATCTACTACGTCGAAGACTTTGACGGTACGGTCCGAAGAACATGTTGCGAGGCGCTTGCCGTAGTAATCCAGCTGCGCGTCGTGCTGGGCAGGTGTCATTTTCAGCAATGACGAGTGAGTGTGCACTGTTGGCGCGTACAATCATGTCTTCGTGTGCTGTTTCGATAGGTATTGGGTCTGCGGGTGCCTAGAGAGGAAAGCATGGGTTATTTCTGACGACGACATTGGAGGACGACGGACCATGGCGGGACGCGTTGTTCAAGAGTGAGACTGACTTGTTCAACTCGCTCGCTCGCCTCGACGTCAGTCGTGTCCAGTGACGTCACACCGTGACACCCGTGACAGCTCACAGTCCATGCAAATCACTTTATTGATTGGTATCGCGAGTGGTCCATGTACGTGTGATAGGATGAGATAGTATGTAGCGCAGGGATCGCCGAGAATATCGTATGACAGCGAGGGTTAGGGTCTATGTGCGAATGCAAACAGCGGCGTGACGTGCAGGGAAAGTGTGTAACATCGACAAAAGAGCAGTGCTCAACACCTAGCTAGGATTCGGACAGCAAAGTGAAGCAGGGCGATAACAACGACGGCGCACGAAAAGCGTAGTGGGGAACAGCTGTAATGCATGTTGTGGTTGCGTGGTGGAACGGAGTGGCACAGAACAAACGTGACTGTCATAAACATGGACGAAGTTGCGAAGGACATGTAGATGTGATGGATACATGCGTTTCGGGAGCGAGGTGTTGTTGTATTAACCGAACGAAGGACATTGTACATTCATTGACAAGGGCTGATCAGGGGGAGATCGCGCGTTATATTGATAAATAAACAGATGCGTCGAGATCGACTGACGGTGGAGGCCAAAGGGCTAGGGCTGATCCCGCAGCCCACCCTCCCCCATGATGTCGATCGCATCTGGGTCGATGCCAGCGGCAATTGCGCGCTCGCGTTGAGCGCGGATGAGAGCCTTGAGCGAAGGGAGCTCTTCGGCAAGGTTGACACTCGTGTTCTCTGGCCACCGTTCAAGGGCCCAAGAACGCACGTATGTGCTTGCCTTGGGTCCATCCGCGTAAGTCAAGGTGATTCGACAAGGACAAGCGAGTGAGACTGCACCTTCATGAACTTCTTTGCCGCGTACTTCTTGAAGAACGACGTATGCCGGACTGGTTTCAAGACGTAATTGATCATTAGGTTGGCCGTCGGAATTATTGCACTCTCTGCGTAGGACGAATAGTGTGCCAAGTTCGGCGTCTGAGAGGGGAAAGCGTCATTGTCAATCCGGCAGCACAGCCAAATGAAATGAGTGACGTGCCCAATCTTCTTTCCCGAGCACGAAGCGAGCTAACCACATTGATGCCGCAGCCAATAGCGACGGTGGTGCGGCGATAAGCCTCCATTCTACGCACTCGATCTCCAAGAAGTACTTGGCAACCGTGCGCGCTTGGACATTGTACTCGTCCGCTTTGCTGACCCGACGAAGAAAGTGGATCGGGTTTGGGTAGCCCATGTTCCACTCGAGCGTCTTGAGTATGTATTTTTCTGCTTGAAGAATCTCTGCTTCTGTGTACGAAGAGTCGGCGCAATAGAGGAAGTTTGTTGCAGAGGGCGCCACAATTTCCTCCACTTTAGCGGCGAGAAACATGCACGTTATGCCCACTAGCTGCAGCTTGGCAAGAGAGACAACACGTGCAGATAGAAAACGGTCGATGATGTTTATAGCAAGGTAGAGCGTCTCAGGAAGGAGGCGGAATCGCGTGTGAACCTGGATCAACCAGTCGGTAAGAATTCCACGCATTTTCCACGCCAGGTCCTTTTGACTATCCATATAGTTTGGATTTGGGAGGGTAACTTGCTATGAAGGAATCGCCATCAGAGAAAGGGTATGGAGGGAAAAGCAGAAATGCACACCTCGACGACCTTGAGGTAGTCAAATATTTCATGGACATATTCACTGACCATCATGGGGTCATCGACATCCTCTGCATCCAAGTCTTCCCATTCTGGGCCATCGGGATCCGCCTCTGCCTCGCGTTCAATGTCTTGGAGGTGTTTGTGTAACTCCCGCTCCGCAATGTCGTGGACTTGGTCTCCTACCTCACCCTGTTCTTCAACGTCCTCTTTACGGTCCTCAGGAGCCTCGGACGACGTCCGTCTCTTCTTGAAAACGCGATTCGCCTCGACCTCCATCTCGTCCCGTTCTCTCTCCTCCTCGACTGCACGGACGGCCGGAGCCTGACGGGCAGCGAGGGCAGAAGATGAGGGCTTACGGGAATGCCCGTTTACACGGTGTGGAGGAACATGGAGATCGGGAGGGTCAATTGCCATGGCGTCAACATGAAGGGCTGGCTTTTGTTCTCCCTTGGCATCAGTGAGAACATGGTTCGCAGCAGCTGATGAACGAGTAGCCCGTTTAGGAGCAGGTACAGCGAACTGGCCAGTCGCAGCTACAGAGCGAAGAACCTGACGAGACTGAGGGAGAGCCGTTGTGGCAGTAGATTTGGCCTTCATGACCACACCCGCAAACTTGCTTGTGGGGGCGAGCGAGGGTTGTGCGTCATCTTTTGCCTTGCCTTTGTCTGTCATCGCCGCACGAGCCTTTGGCTTGTTGACGGTGACTTCAGCTAGGGTAGAACGCTTGCGTTTGCCTTGTGCAGCAGGGTCATCCAGAGGAGGCTGTTTAGGAACGGCCTTTGCGCGAGCAGCCACGGTGGGAGCAGTGAGGCGGGAAGGGATACTGGGTTGAATGGTAGGATTGGATGATGAAGGGGGCTTTGAGCGAGTGACTATGCGAGAACGCGGATTCGCATTCGCGTTTTCGTCTTTGAGAACAGCCGTTCTTGTCGTTCTTGTTACACGTCGCGTCTGGATACCAAGCATTTATGAGCAAAACGAGAAGAAAAGAGAGAGCAGGGAGGGACAGGGACGCTCACAGGTATACTTGAAGCCATAGTGACGAAAGAAAGGAATCAGATAGAGACTGAAGTGAATGCAGTGGTCTGCCAACAACTGCAGTGCGCGCTTGTGCGATTTCCGGTTTTGGTCTCGCCGCCCCTTCAACCCACACAAACAGGCGCAAACACATAAACGCGGTTCGCGTCGATGCACGTGGCCGACAAGATAAGATAAGATAACAAACAAAAATCATGTGCAAAGTGCAACGACGCAGCGTTCATCAAGCCTCAATATGCCTGCAAACAACGTACTTGCCCTAGTGTCTCTCGTTCTTCTCCTTCGCAGTCGCGTCATCACTGGTCCTAGGGATCTCCTTCGCACGTTGAGCCGCGTCGGCATTTCCAGAGATTTGAGTCCATCCGAGCTTGCTCAAGCATTACAGCAACTCTACGTCGAGGAGCCGGACGGGACCAGACGACTGCTTGTCCCATTCAGAAAAAGTGTCTCAAAGGTACGCATACATTATCGCTTCCAAGTCAACTCGATGCTCATGTGTGGCCAGGTTCCCATACATCCCACCCCAGACTCACTCTTCCTTTCGCACAGGCCCTATTTTCCGCTCCTCCCACAGTCTGCACAGAACAAGCCAAATGTCGATCGCGCTTTCCTTCGCCAGCTCTTGGCGATCCTGCGTGTCACATTCCCTTCATATCGCTCACCTGAAGTCGGCCTCGTCCTTGTCCACAGTACCTTCCTTGTTCTGCGCACTGTCCTTAGTGTCGGCGTTGCCAAGCTCGACGGCAAAATAGTCAGAGCTCTGGTCCGTAGCCAGTCTGTTTCTTTTGCATATAAGTCTTCCGACATCAATATCTAGGTCAGTGCAGACGGCCGTGGCTTTCTCCGCGGCCTTGGGCTGTGGTTCTTGCTAGCAATCCCTAGCACGTACACAAATTCTATGGTGCTGTCATCCGATTGTGTTCACCATTACGCACGCTTAGATTCCTTCTAGATCCGACACCTTCAGTCGCGTCTTTCTCTCCGTCTTCGCACACGTCTGACCCGCTACACGCACGACCTCTACCTTTCGTCAGACCCTCACTTGCGTTATTATCGTATTTCCGGGCAAGGTGGTATTGACGGTGTAGATCAATATATCACAGCAGACATTGCCAGCTGGGCGGACAGCCTCTCCGGCTTATAGTTCGTCTTACATCATCATTTTTGTCCGCTCCTCCTACATCATCGATCACAGTGGAAATATCCTCAAACCCTTACTTGATCTTATCTTATTCACCTCGCAGCTCTCGCGCACCCTTGGAGCAAGGGGCACCGTGGCGCTTTTCGTCAACTACTACGTCACCGCACGAATTCTGCGTGCTGTCACACCCGCTTTCGGTAGGCTTGCGGCTGTCGAAGCACGTTTAGAGGGAGAGTATAGGGCTGGTGTGGGCCGGGTAGGAAGAGAGGCAGAGGAAGTTGCGTAAGTGTAGTCCCGTAATGCAGTCCACACTCAGGCATGCTCATGTTACTCCAGGTTTTACAACGGCGGAAAACGCGAGCGACAAATCCTTTGGAAAGCATACTTGCGCCTGATCAAGCATGTTAACTCTATCTTCAAAGTATGTTCTACTTTGACTTCTATCCGATCTGATCACCCATATCTCTGCAGATCCGCATTGCCTATGAGTGGACGGAAGACTACGTGATAAAGTATCTCTGGTCAGCTGCGGGCTATTGTCTCATCTCCATCCCCGTCCTCTTCACGCGCCGAGGTTCTGGAGGCGTGCGAACTGGCTCACAAGCGGCCTTAACGAAAGCTAACGACGCTGTTGCTAACCGTACCGAGAGTGCGCAAATTCCGTCTCTATATCTTACTAATTGACTATACCTTTTATCCTTCAGACTATATTTCATCTCGTCGCTTACTTCTCTCTCTTGCGGATGCAGGAGGACGTCTGATGTATGCCTATAAGGACATTCTTGAGCTCGCCGGCCTCACGACGCGTCTCTATGCACTCCTCTCTTCTCTCCACAACCTTCCTCCTCTCCCTATGTCTTCACAAGCAGACAACGACACTCTGCACGTCACCCTGGACAACGTGGACGTGTCCATTCCTACCTCCGGCACAAGTGAGGCCCCGCTAGTTAGGGCCTTGAGTCTCACTCTTCGCGCAGAGGAGCACCTCATGATCACAGGCTCCAACGGTGTAGGAAAAACCGCGGTAGCGCGCGTGCTTTCTGGATTATGGGCTCCAGGAAATGAGGGCAAGGTACATCGGCCGGCCCGCGGAGACGTGTTCGTGGTGCCTCAACGCGCATATATGGTCATTGGCTCTTTGCTCGACCAGTACGTCTCCACATCGGTGAACGATCACGGTACTTCACTGTTGACTGACATGCTGTGTCAAGGATGATTTATCCGCACACATACCCGCAGTTCGTGCAATCAGGACGAACGAACGAAGAGCTAACGGAGATCCTCGACGCCGTACATTTGGCATACCTACCCACGAGAGAGGGGGGCTGGGAGACTCGGAAAGAGTGGAGAGATGTGTTGAGCGGCGGGGAGAAGCAGCGGGTGAGTGGATATCGCCATGTACAAGGTGTGCTACGCAGACAATTTGTCCGGATCAGATGGCGATGGCGAGGGTATTTTATCATAGGCCCAAGTTTGCCATTCTCGACGGTGAGTTGATTCTCAAAATCTCCCAACTACAAGTGGATCCTGACGATTTGAGACTTAACTACAGAATGCACGAGCGCGGTGTCGAGTGATGTTGAAGGGCAGATGTATGAGCACGCCAAATCCCTCGGTATCACACTTATCACGATATCTCTTCGGTGCGTCTTCTTGGGGGTCTGCCGGAAAATCTCTCATGCGTGTCGCCTCGCAGCCCATCACTGGCAAAATACCACACTCAACTTCTTACGCTGTCGGGCGATGGAACAGGTAGCTGGGCTCTTGCGCGCATTGGCACGGCTGAAGCACGGATGGGGATTGATCGCGAGATCGGGATGTTGGAGAGTAAGTTGAAGGAAGTCGAGCGATGGGAACGGCGAGTGAAAGAGCTTGAGGTATTGCTAGGTCCAGAAGGTGTAACTATAGCGGGAGCCGACGCGGCGACCGGAGTGTAGGAACAATGAACGATGAACTAACTGTTAGCCCTTGACCAGCTTGGCCAGTTGACCGACACGACTAGCGAAGGCGAAGTGAGTCTCCGCCGCCCGCATGGACAACGGTACCCTCATGTGTTTCCTCGTCGATTTTTTCATCCGACACTACTCGGCCTGTCGTTTAGCTCACCTAGCGAAAGAAATCAGAGTTTGTTCGTCTGGAAGCCCGATTCTGAAACGTCTGCTCTCTTGGCCCCGCTCCATCCACATCATGCGCCTGGATCCCTTCCGAGGGCTTGATATGAAAATGGTATCCATGTCATTGCTCCAGCGCTACCACGATTATTGGTTACGGTGGCAGGTCTTGGAATTGTCACACACAGAGTGCTCCATCCCTCGATGTTTCGCCCACCATAGCCTGCCATGCCCCTCTGAACAATGAGCCAGGGTCTCAGACCCTCCAGCTGTATCGAAATATCCGAGGAGCACTTCATCCTCCGATTTACAAGGGCGGCCTGAATTTCGTGCCGGCCCCTCTGTTGAGCTGTACAGCAAACCACTCGCGCAGCTGATGGACGCATTGAACGATCCCTCCGCCGTAGCTCCTGCTCCTGAGAAATTAGGCGCGCCTGGGAAATTCTGGCAGTGTGGGTCCCGGACGAGGACGATCGTCAGAGAGTGCTGCTTGACCGTCCCGGTTGCGAGGAAGAAGCGAGATCACTGGCGGGGGCGTAACTTATGCGCTCCTGAGCACAGGCATCAGGAAAACTGACAATGCTGGCGTGTCTGGCAAGTGTCTGGGAGGGTCTGCCCCTCCTCATCCACATCTGTGTGCTGGCAGGGAAGGGACCACCAAGGGCTGTGAACAATCAGTACATTGTAATTTTTGACACGTCATCGCGTCATCCACCAAGGGAACAGATGGCTGGCTGACACGGAAGTGGGAGAATCGCTACTGAGGGCTGCCATTTATGGCAGGTAAGTTAGGTTATCAGGTGCATCTTAATCCGGGCCGGACCGGACCGAGAGGAGAGGAGGAGGAGGAAATGACGGATTGGCGGGTTGGCACGTTTCATCCCGTGAACATGTCCACGAGCGGCAGCGCAACAAACACCCACCGCGGTGTCCCAGACGATTCAATCCCTCGGCGCGCCAATCGCTCGACGAAAGTCTCAGGAAAGCTCAAGGTACTCCCAGAACAGCCAGATCCAGGCCCCGTCCCGACAAAGCGTGCACTCTTAGCACCCGCCCAAACCGGCGAGGGCTCGAACGCCACGGGAGACAGCGACGATGACGACGGAGATGGGGACGGCGGTCCGGACGAAGACGAGACCGAGGACGTCGATGTGCGTTGCCTTTCTCACTCACCCAATTCCCACCCATATTACGATTGTCGGTTCGTTGCTTGTCGCTGATTCATGTCGCCAACGCTGGCATCGCCGTTTACCCCCCCAAAAAACCCAACCCCACACATGCCCCCGGTAATGTAACTGCTGGTTGCGATTCAAATAGGCATATAACCAAATCGCGCGGATGCCCGCGGGGACTGCACGTCGCGATGCGCTGCGCCTCACGAAGAAGAAAGCAAAGTCCCTTCCCCGCGTTACAGCTTACGCAACCGCTGGGTGAGTGAGCTCGCCAGCTGCTACAGTCTCCCGCGCTCGCGCCCTCCCCTTCTCCCTTGTCTCGGTCCCCTAAGCCCACCCGTGAGGTGCCGGGCCTATCTCCCCGTGCTTGGCATGTCGTACCGACGGGCAGACACTCATGTCTGCATGTATGTTAACACCGCTCTACCACCGCAGGTCGTACCGCTTCGGCGATCTCATGAAATTCTTCGACGCGCGCCGCACCGCATATCGCACGAGCCCGCGCCAGATCGACGACGTCATATATACGACGTACTCGTACGGCTCTCCAGATCCTCCAACCGCTTCTGCTGCCACCGTGGACGAAAACGGTCCACCGATGGGCGGAGGTCGGCTCGGAGTTGGTGGAGGACGTGCGGCACGGCGGGGCAGGACATCCGTCAAGTGGCGCAGCTCAGGGTCGGATGGCGAGACGACTGCGGCTACGGCCGTCGAGATGCCTGACCGGGCAGTGGCCCACTGGCACTGTTGGATCCCCACCTGCGCCATCAGAAACGGTCACGGGCGATCTGCTCGGCGTCCCTGAACTTGCCGCGGCTGACACGGTGGTGGCGGTCGCACCTCCAACGGCGATCGCGAAGCGCAAGGGGAGCAAGTGGGACACGGCGGCGACAGGCGAGGCTGAGATCTTCTTGTTCTCGTATGGTACCGTGGTCATTTGGGGAATGACGGAGCAGCAGGAGAAGCGCTTTCTGTCTTCGTTGTAAGTGATCGCCCTCGTTCATCCGTCGCTTGCGCCATCGGCCCCAGGTTGACCCTTTGTACGACAGGAAACGATTCGAGGTGGAGAAGCTCGGTATGTTTCCCTTCGATTTGCCACACGAACTCGCGTCATCGTCCCCTGAACGGGGGTCTGCAGCCTCGCTGGACGTCGAAATGGAAGACCTCAACTTTTACTATGCAAATTATAGCAGGATTTACAACGACGTGATCACGTTGCGCAAGGGTTCAAGCTACATGTGAGGGATTTTGTTCGCCTTCGCCGCGTCAACGAGCATTCAAGTTTACCCCCCTCAGGACAAAGCTATCGTTATCCCACGCCCTCTCGCAGTCCGTAAAGATTTCTCTTGTTAGCGCCTTTTCTTCTCCCGCCTTGCAGGCGTCATCTCGCCTCTCTCTAATGCCGCACCTTTGAAGTTCGAGGACTTGATCTCGGCTACCATAGAGGAGACGAAAGAGTATCCCGAGATTATCAGCGAGACGGGCAAAATTGGCCTCCCCCACAAGGGTGTGTGTCCGCTCCTCCATTTTCCTTCACCACCCGTCGACTTCGGGCTGTGTGCGCCGCGGCTGTCCTTGTCCTGATCCCGTCCCGTCTCGCGTAGAGATCATGCGCAAGATGGGAGAAGTGTTCCTCCTACGAGCCAACATCGCGGCTGTAGGCTCTGTGTTGGATTCGCCTGATGTGTTCTGGGTAAGCAGGGTGTCTGTTCTACTTTGCGCCCCGCGCGCACCGTCATACAAGCTTTGAACTTTTGGCCCTCCCCCCTTCCAGGCGTACCCCGACTTGCGACCGCTTTACGACGCCGCGCGAAGTTATCTCGAGATCCCACAGCGCATCAACCTGCTCAACACCCGCGTCGAGGTGCTGCAGGATATGCTGCAGCTCCTGAAGGATCCGTGTCCAGTCGACATTCCGAACGCCTCGAGCAGATTGTCATCGTTCTCATCGCGATAGAAATTAGTATGTGCCTTCTTTCTTTTTTTTTTTCCCCTATCCGACTCTTCCGTTCAAACCTATTACTGACTCTTTCATGAAGTCCTTGGAATCATCACTATCGTCGTCGACCTCTATGCATGATTTGATACCCTAAGCAGATGGTCTCCCTCGCACATTCATTTGTCGTTGTTCTATTCATTGTTCGCACATTCATCTGCTACCCTAGCGTAGACGTCCGGGATTAGGGGGTATTATATATGGCTATCCTTACAAAATATACATGCACGGGTGGTGTGCCATCAGCTGATCGGCGCTAGATCAGCTGGCGCGACGCTCGCGCACATTCTCACTCGTCCGGACCGTACGCTCTTTTTGTCCTTCTTCTCTGCCTTGTCTGCCTTGTCCGTCCCCGCGCCCTTCTCCTTCGTCGCGCGGAAGCACAGGAACTCAATTCCGGTCCTCCGGCGAGTCTCGCTCAGAGTGCGCTTCACGCCATCGAGATTGCTCTGCAGATTCTCGTCTCCCGGACGACGCGCGTACGCCTGTGAGATCTTCGTGTACAGGTCGGAGAGCATCTTTGCCGTGTTGGACGTGACATAGCGTGAGAGCGTCTGGTGCATGAACTCGATCTCGAGCGTGGCCTGCAGAGCGGACGTGGTGTTTTAGCGTCGATCGCGCAACCACGATCTGTCACCCACGGGACAGAGAAGAGAGAGAGAGAGAGAAGAAGAAGAAAAAGGAAGACCTACCCGGAGCATTCCCCCCATCCCAAAGCGCTTGACCTGTTTGAAACACCGAAGGGCTTCCTCGACCAAACTTTCGACGAGCGCGTTGAGCGTTCGATCGAGGAGCGGCGGAACGACTTCGCTGACTTGGGCGTGCACGCCGACGAGGTACATTAGAGTCTCGAACATGTACGGTCGGATCTCTAACCGCGGTCATTCATTTTTCCCGGCCGTTAGCGCCGCGAAGACAACAAAGCGCACAGAGATGCCAGACAAGGCTCACCTGTCGGCTGCGGGGTCTCGTACCAGTCCATTTCTGGGTCTAGAATTCCGCTGCGCAGCTTGCTAGTCGCGGCCGTGACCTTGGGGTTGAGAAATCCTTCAAAGAGCTTCTGATCGAAATGTTCCAGGACGGTCATTACGGTCTGCGGTTAGAATGCGGTTGGAATGATCAGGCGGCTGGTTGATTGGAAAGCGGGAAATGCAACAGGATGATGATGATTCATCGATCTCCTCCGTACTCACCGCTTTATCAGTATCTATGGTGACATTCAATGCGGCCTCGAGCTGAGTGATCATACTAGGAACGAGCGCTCGCTTGAGATATACGAAATTCGAGATAACGAGGAGTGTACGTTTGTCCTTCCATAGCTCTGCCATGAGTGTGCTGCTCGTTTGGAGACGAATGTGGGCTCACCAAGTCTGACGTGTTGAGCGGTTGTGGCATCCCGGTGGTGCTTTCATTGACACCAGCGATCTTTGCCGCATCGGTAGTAGGCGTGCCCTCTGCCGCCAAATAAAGAAGCCCGTCCAAGAATGCGTATGTAGCGTCCAAGAACGCTTTGGTAATTCTAGTCACGAATTCGTTGGGAATAGGACGCCTTCCGAGCCGAGAAGAGGATGAAGTCTCTGCACCGCTGGCAAACTTGAAGGCCCATGTAGTTAGCTGCCGTTGAAAGAATTGGATATCAGATAGATATTCAGTCGTGTAGGGCTCTGACGAGGATAGAGCCCATGTTTCCAAATAATGGAACGAACGCGCATCTATAACGAGGGTCAGAATGGGTGCCTCGATGACACACCTGACACTCGCGAGAACATACCCCTGACCCAGGCGTGCAATAACACATCTTCAAAACCCCATTTTGCACTCTCCAACAAACCCTTCAAGCTTGAACTCATTTCCGCTGATATTTCCATGGAGTTGATTTCGTTGACATTATCCTGGATCTCGGTCAAGATCTTCATCAGGTAGTGTGCCGTACTGAGAGAATTGGAGTTATTAGGTAAGATTGGAGCAGGGCCTCCCTCGCTCGGCGACATCACTGCCATGTCCGAGAAGACGAAGAATTCTGAGAGAAGAGATACGTAAAGTTTGATGATGTCGAGAGCCATCGTCCGAACTTGTGATGGACTCCGCCGTGAACCGGTCACCGGAGTGTTCTATGTCGCAGCGACCAAGTACTCAGTGGACCATACCCTCGAAAGTGGGGGTCCGCACCTTCTTGTATTTACCGTCGAGAAATCCTTTCGCAATTTTCCAAAAGTTGGAAGGGCCGACATCATGACCTCTGAAGTATTCTTCACCAAGTCAAACACGGCATTCCAAACCTCATGGCCACTGGACTGGGCTGCAGAGGATGAAGAGAGTGACATGAACTCCGGGCGGAGGGGACTGAGACAAGGACCGGCATACGTATGACTTGATCCTGCTTTCCCGCTTTCAGCGCCGCAATGCACGTGCCCAATTGAGCGGCAACGATGGCATTCAGGGACTCGGATTCCTGAGGAACGTCTCGCTTGCCTGAACAAACGTATCAGTGATGGAGAAACCCAGTACCCTGTAGAGGACATACGCTGGACAATAGCAACAGCTGCCTGGTAGGACTTCTTCATTTGATCAACAATGTATCTGTGCTGGGCATCAAAGTATGTCCACACGGGATCTTCCGGCATATTGAGCTCCAAGAGAATCCTACACCGCGCTCAGCTTCGGATCCTTGATAACATGAATGAAAAGGAAACTCGCTCAATGGTCTTTTCTTGATCCTCGATGGGGCGCCCTGGCTCTTGTAGCTGGCTGACCAGTAGAGTACGCATCTCGCCCATCGCCTTCTCGACTGTGCTCCACACTTTGTCAAGAATTCGTTTCTGCTGTTGTTCGGCAACAACGGCACTTTGGCCGTCTTTCGGAGCACCAATTGGAAGCAGCTGCCCCGCGCGCGACTCCATCATGAACTTCCCTTTCTTGTAATCTCGCAATGCTGCCTCATACCGGCCCTACATCACAGTCGGACAGATGCGGGAACGAAAAGGAAGACACTGCGCACAGATTCAACGGACTCTATTAATGATGCCGGAAGATTGAAGAAGAATTTGGATCGCTCAAATACTCCAAGCGTCGTCCTCAATTTGTGCGCCTTGCTTGCGTTCTCCAGAACAGGTAAGAACACCTGGTCAGCTTTTGCCGCCGCCTCTGTGCGAATTTGTCGGATATGGTAGAAAGATCGCATCGGGGTCACGTACGCTTCAGCTGGTCCCGTAGAGGCCTCGACGCATAGTCGCTGGATTCCGAGAGCAGCCCCTCACGCATTTCGGCATGCAAAGCTGGTGGCGCATGTTAGACACGTTAGGGGCATAGTTTTCAGAGCATTTTCCTCACCATCAGTAGATGCTTTGACCGCAACGAACTTATCGAAATTGTCCTCAACTAGAACTCGGATTGCTTCGGAGCGCGAATCAATGGAGGACCGCAGGTGCGCAATCCCTGCAGCTAGGTCTTGGTACGTAGCGTTTGGATGCACCGCGGAGAGAAAAGCTTTTGGGTCGAAAGACTTGGAAGTAATGTGGATTGCTGCACCTATCCGTCGTTACTCGGGTGAGCTACACATATCGCAGATGGATGTGAAGTGTGGACGAACGAGATTCCATGTCCATGTTCTTCATACTACCATCGAACGGAGGCCCTCAGCTCCTCGTGTTATTAATCGACGCGTGCACGCACTCAATGAATGGCCCGAGACCTAGGGGGTCGCCCTCTCCTTCTGCACTTCCAGCCGGGCCAGCAAGTTGCCCAGCAAGTGAGTTCTCGTGATCAACGTCCTCCCATTTCCTATTGTAAGACAATCGTTGAATTTGGGTAGAGCAGCGGCCACCCCATGCACAAAACTTACGTGGGATCCAATGAGGATATTCTGTATGCCTTGAGTAACGACGCTTCGTCAATGGAAAAGTTTAAGCGCCCCATGATCACAGGAACTCGGCTATATGCGCGCAGAGCGGTGGCAGCACTTATTCGGATACAATGCTTTGTCCAAATGTAGGCGCGACCTTCAACGCTGTTTCGATAACTGCAGGTTTGGATTTGGGTTTTGGTTTGGGTTCAGTGGTTTGCAACAACGGGTCAACTGATGGAACCGGCCCGCTTCGGTCCGTCATACAGCACGGCCGGTGGTGTCGTCCGTCGGTCGTCGATTCGATCGACCACTAGTACAGTACTGGTACTGGCAGGCGCCGTGAGGGCCATTGTCTTCAATTTCGCTTCCTGGTCTCCGTTCCTCTCTATAGAACCTCGGGGGATCCTTAATCAGCTCCGATGACGCGCTTGGACGTCTCCGATTGTCAGCGACTGCAGCTCAACTCCCCATGGGGGCTCCGCCATCGGCGTTGACCCGTTGACTTTGACTGATAGGATTTTGCCACCTCGATGCCATTTTGGCTGGCGCTTATACCTCATTGCCCCCTTTTTCTATCCCGACCGCGGAGATTAGGGTATACATTTCAGCGTGCCTGTCTCGATGTAAAGTTTGACTATACTCGGTCATAACCCTCGCTTTGTCCTCACTCCGATTAGGTGCCCTGCCACTATTACTCTGGCGGAAGAACGATGATTCGGGGAGTTGCTTGACATCTGACTGTTGCATGCCGTCATACGGTCCTTGCTTTTTTGGGGGGAGAAGATTGCGTTTATGAGTTCGGGTGATAGGTTACTGCTGGTGTTTAGGCATACACACATACAGCCTGTGGTGTCCCAAGCTTAAGCCAAATTTGTCTCGTTGCGTCCTGCCTGGTATGGACCCCAGTATGTCCAGGTGCGTCGTCTCGTGACAGGTATCTGGCCATGTGGCGGCGAAGCATACAACTCAGCTCCATTGGCACGGACCTCGCTCGGTTCATGGCTTGGCAGACGCAAAGTATGTGCGGCGCAGCAAGCGTCCTGTGCTGCGTGTCCCCGCGCTCACCGTGCCTAGGCCCAGAGAATCAGCCAGTTGTAAATGCTTTTGGGAAAGTGTCACGCCCGTAGCTCGGAACATCCATATTCGAATGGATTCCGCGCGAGTGACGAGATTCTGGGAGAGGCTACTGTAATAATTGACGGGGTCTTCACGAGCCAAGTTCTGGAGCCCAACGTGCCTAGGATCACTCAGTGTTGCTACCTTGACACCCCTGGTTTGCCTGATGCCAGTGAGGGGTTGCCGGTTTTGGACCCGGCGTTTTCATTCTTCGGTGCGGTGGCACACAATTTCCGTGATGGTCGATAGTCGAGATCCTCTTAGCAGACCGCGCATCTCCGTTCCGTCCGAAGACGAAGGACTGAGATGAGCTGACTGGTGTTTCTGCACTCTTTCACGCTGTTTCTCGTAGCAGCCCATCAGCGAAATCCGCGCAGATTTACACCGACAGACCCGAACTGGCGCTAAAAGCCGAGGCTTCGAGGCGGGATTCCCCATCGATTTGCGTTGGTTCATGCCGTACACCATCACCTGCTTCGAACCCATTGATGCTTATGCTTTCCGAATATGGCGGCACCTTTAATCGTCGTGACTCGTCAACATGGCAGTACGTTATGTAGCACCGCTGTGACGGCGCACGACAACGCCACTGTCTTTCATTCGTAGGTGCCACTGCAGATAAGTGTGGTACCATTGTTTGCATGTACCCGTTCTGGGCCATCATTCACAACGGGATACAGGCCATGACATCCATAAAACGCACGGCGAACCACAGCGCCGGATAATCCAAGTAGGTTGACTTCTCAGCAGGCTTCGAAGAGTAGCGCCAACACCCACATGCACACCGCGTTCCTGGCCCATCAGCCGACATGACAAGAAAGTCAGTACAATCTTCCTCCTTGTTGCCGCATCTGGCAGTAAATTTTCGATGAAATCTCGCTGCATGAGTCCAGCCCTCTTGCCTGCTCCAAGCTCTGCTTCTCTCTCTTGCACCATTCGCTCGCCTCTCTCCGTCATAATGCACGTGGAAGGGTCAGCACAGCAATCCGGGACGTCGGTAGGGGGACGGCTAGCGATCGCTTGTAGACGTCCCCGCGATCTCAGTTGTCTGTGTCATCTCTAGAATGCAAGTTACCTTGCGCCCGCGCAATCTCGCTTCTCGTCGATTCGTGTTGCGTCTGATTACTGTCCCGTGTATGTCGGAGATTGTTGGCGTTAGGCAGGTACCCAAACCTTGACGTCCTCCAGAGTCCAGACTACAGCCTAGAAACGGTGGTGACTATGGGCGCACATACCCAAAGAAGTCACGGACATCCCATTCGGGAAAGCAAGACCGCGATCTCTCGAGCTTGACCCGCCGGCGGGGTAATAAATCGTACATATTTTTCTGCAGGCGCATGAGGAGATCGACGAGGAACACTACAGAGGGTCGGGTTGCAACGTCGACTGGTGTTCGACCTGCTCCGTATTGTGTCATAGTGACAATGAACGACATTTCCAATTTACTATGAAATTTTTGTCAAATTTGCAAGTGCAACAACCTTCATACCTTGTGACTGAAGCCTTCCCTCTAAATGGGCAGTGGCGTGAATGCTGAGAATTTTGTAAATTCTTTCAATGCAGGTGAGGGATGGGACGGATAAGGCTAGTCGCGATTTGTACTCGCCTCGCCAATTCGCAATTGTATGCTGCGATCCGCAAGCGCCGCCGTCGGCTCTTCGGCGGATGTTCCCGTGATGGTGGGAACATTCGGAGGTTCCCGAAGCGTGGCGCGGCGTGCCGAAGGAGACGCGGGGTGTTGCAACGCGTTTGACGTCTGCCCTTCGACTTCGTGACACCGCATGAGCCAGTCCGAGAGGGACGGGGCTACCAAACAGCAAGCCAGTCCTTTCGACCGGGAGGGCTTCCTATAGTCAGCCTGCCTTCTGCCTCTGCCTTCCTCCACCCTTACCGATATCTAGTGCAGTCCTCAACCTTCCAGATACAGCTTCACCGGAAGAAGTCAGGGAAAGATACAGGGCCTTGTCGGTCCTTTTTCACCCGGACAAGCAACGCGAAGAGCGCACAAGAGACACCGCGTCCAAGCGGTTCCTAGAGATTCAGAAGGCATATGAGGGTATGATCGCTAGCTTCGCATCTCGGAGTTCCGTCTCGCCTGATGTTTGAATTCGGACTTTAGTATTATCTGATCCATTTTTAAGGTATTGCTGCCGTCTATCCTCCGAGTCATTTCGTTTGTGACATAACTGCAGAACGGTGTACGACATCTATGGTACGCCCCGCTCGTTCAACGTACAGTTTCCGCTCTTGTGACCCCGTGCCCCCTAGGCTTTGAAGGGACACGTATGAAATGGTCGCTAGAACTTCGGTCCAAACCAAAGGATGAGGTACTCCAAACTACTCACGCTGATCTGGGGGGTTTCTCATTGCGAAGATAGCTGGTCGAAATCCTGAAGCGCTCGAAATGGGAAGACGATTTATCTACGATAGAGGATTCCGTCCGCTCCCAGGGCCGTCTGGTGATCGGTGTCAACGCAAGTTCCCTTTTCAGTGATCAAGAACCTGCAATCTCTGCGCCTTTGGGCGAACGATTCCATGGCTTGAATGCGCGACTCCGAGGAATTCACACCTCGTCGTTCACTTTGGGACACAGCTTTCAGGTAACCTTTCGGGCATTTACCACTGTCCACAGCACGACCTCATGTGGACTTCAGAAAATGATCGATGACAAAACGAAAATCGCTTTGACGACCCGCGCGGTTTCTGGCAAGGCAAGGGCAAGCAATGTGCTTGGCACCGTAAAACATCAGTATTCTCCACGACTCAATTTCGAGGTTAGTATCTCGGGTGGCCCTTTGAGTCGTTACGTTTGAGTGAATCCAGAATTAGGCCACAGCAAGTTTGCTTCGGGCACATTTCGTTACGATGAAGGTTCGCTATCAAAGCGAAGAGGGTACCTACTTGGTCCAGACTTCGTTTTCCCCTTTCTCCGAACCCGCCCTTCCACCGATCACCGTAACACATTCCCGTCGTCTGTTTAGGGATTCAATGACACAAGGCGTTCTCATCTGTCACATCGGAAATCAGCCACACTTCTCGATTAACATCGTTTCGCGCCACAAGTTTGGAGCTAGAAGTGATCCTCTGGATACCGACGGCGAAGGATCACAAATAAAATTGGGGTCCTGGACGGGTTTCGGCACCGGTGTGCGGCAATGGTCTTGTGGGATCACTCTGGCAGGCCTGGGAACAAGTTTGAGAGCGGAATTGGGAATGCTGTTCCCTGAATTGGCGGCCCAAGCATCGCTTGCCATGCAGTTCTCACTCGTTGGCCCAGGATGGGTAGCCACCGGGACCTGGGGAGATGAGCACGCAGGTATCACGACAGTGATCGGCCTCAATGCCGCGGGTGTGGAACTAACGTTAAAGTACGTGAGTTTGTTTTAATTTCCGTCCCTTCGGTTGATGGAGATGGATACAGTTTTTCCTACCTTGGACAAAGACTAGTCCTCCCAATCGTCCTTGGTGAAAATGGGGATCCCACGTTGGCCTGTCTGACCGCTACTGTGCCCTCTGCACTGTTCATTTTGGCGTACCAGTTTATTCTGAAGCCTCGGCGGCGGAAACAGCGAGCAGAGTAAGACTCTCGTCATGACCCTTCTCCCGGTGTATGTTGAGGTTCCTCAGGTTCTACCGTCAGGCGCGCAATGAGCTTCTGGAAGAGAGGTCGAACATACGCCGCGAGATTGAGGAAACGACATTACTACTCCGAGAGACGGCCCGAAGGCATACTCATGCGGAAAAGAGCAAGGGAGGCACGTCCACGCGATTGATCGTTCGCTTAGCGGAATTGAACGAACCATTGTGTGAAGGTCTGGTGATTCTAGAAGCGTCATACGGACCAACAGATCCGGATCCCGAGGCTAGAGATCTCGTCGTAGACGTGACAGTCGCGATCCAGGCCCTCGTACACAAGAGCCAGCTATACATTCCTGGCCACCGCCCAAAGGTATGCCGGGCTCGATTTCGGGCCCAGTCACTGATCTTCCATTTCTGGTCATTTCCTTTTTCCCACCTCGCGCATATAGTCGGGCTTACAGGGGTTTTACGACCCTGCGCCCTCGTGCGCCAAGTCCCTGCGAATACGTTATACGTTCGGAAGTCGCATGCACTATTGTGAGGTCCCTGACCATAAGCCGGTTGTCCTTCCTCTGGGAGGTAAGTGGAGCATGTCACATGCCCCCGTTGGTCCTGATGACTGATAAGTCGTCGTTGGGGCGACGGGAGTTTAGACCATCTTATTGGGCCAGTTTTGTAGTGTGGCGTGGTTGTTATTGTTTGCACATAACCCCGCTCATTGTTATTACCCACCACTTTGTCCTAACCCGTGAGGGGGGTTCTTCATTTTAGCGGACCAACTATCTATTCACGGACTGCCAGAAGGGGAACCTAACCTTTTGATACATGTTGCCAAATGCGGGCCGGTGAAAAGGACAGCATGTGAGGGAAATAGTAAGTTTGGTGTCGAAAAGTGGGGACACGCGGACGCTCGCGGAACAGAAACTGTGGGTAAAGCCGGTGAGATGATGCTGGGATGGACCACGCGTACGGAAGCAAATGATGTATTTGCATTAGCGTGCGCAGCAATGATCGATCACGCCCATCCATCCACGCAGGAGGGAGAAACGATGGCGAGAAAGACGCGGGCGCGGGCGAGGGCACCAGTGGGGCAGAGGTCGCCCCATCGGGGACACGTGTAGGCCGGGCATTGTTGTTTTGACATGAACGGCCAGTTACAGTAGTTTAGCCCACGCTCGGATGGCCGCTGTCAAACTGCATCTCATCGGATCGACGGCTAGACTGTTCGGATACCGTAAGCCCCGTAAAGAGGCTCGGAAGCAAGACAAGACAAGACAAGCCACCACTGGAGAGTCCTCGGCGCCACCTTATTGATGAAAGGCTGAGGCTGGGAGAGCCCTTACCCCTTCCGTGCTTTTACCAGCGCGCTTGCCTGCCTGTATCCAAGAACCGGATCGGCCTGGAAATTTAATCATGGCTCGATACAGAAACCCTTTTGAAAAGTCAAATATAAGCTTCTTAGGCCCGGAACCTTTTTTTGTCCCTGGCCCGTCCGTTATATGGTCGAGCTCTCTCCTCCCACCCATGTCTCCATTCCACCCCCCACAACCCCCATGTCTCCGACCTACCAGCAGCAGCCCACCCTCCACAACGCGCGCATACGCACCGCCCAGGACGCGCTCCAGGTCTTCTTTGCCGTCGCGCGCAACGTCCTCACCTTGCTCACCCGCCGGCTCGACGCCGACGAGCGCAAGGCCATCCGTTCCGGCAACGTCTACATTTGGGAGGACCGCAGTGCGTCAACCGTCGACAATGGTGGCCTCACCATGGAGCGATGGTGCGCTTTGCTGCCTTTTTCTCCCCCTTCCTGACTCCCTCACACACGTTCTCTCCCTGCCAGGACCGACGGAATGTCATGGGGACCATCACGCATACGGGAGGTTCGTTCGCCCCCCCCCCAAGACCCACGCCACTTTGCTTACCTGTGTTCACCCCTCTTGTTGTCATCCAGGAGTTTCTCTTTTATTATCAGAGAGACCCAGCCCAAGAACGTCTCCCTAGTGGCGGAGGGTAAGATAACTCTTATCTCCGTATATTTCCCTCAGAGGACTCAGCGTTCATGCATCCTCAGAAGAATGAGCTTCCCTCTTCATGACAGCGACAAGTTGATCAAGCAGACGTATAGCGTCTACGTATTTCTGCCTGAAGACAGGGGGCAGGACGTCACACGCAAGTGGCACCTTAGTATGTGCCCAGCCCGGAATTCAAATCCCCTTCTGATCTCTCTCGAACTCCCACAGCTGCGTATTTTAATCAGCGAACAGTCGACGAGCTGACCCCAATCGAAGACGTCCCCAACGTTGGCCGAATCCCAGTCCCGGAAGGACTGTTCAAGAGCGCCAGGGCGACCAAGAGCAAGAGAGATGACCCAAAGCGCAACGTCCTGTCGTCATCTGCCGGAGAGAACTACCCCTCGTCACCAGGTTCCGGTGTACTATGCACCATCTTCCCCTCTTCTGGAAATGGACCGCAGACTGCGCATGCGTACACGCAGGATGGCTCGCTGCGGAACCACTCGGTGGCACCATCACCAGTAGACCCCAGCATGCCGGCACGATCGATTCCCTCTGGAGTCCCCGCCTTCCGGTCCCCCGTCCTCCACTCCCCATCTTCGCAGGCGTCCCCGAGACCCTCCCCGATCCCGGCTGCGCAGGCGAGGCCTCCCGGCGTTCGGCCGACTCGGTCCCTGGTCCCGCTAGAAATTCTCGAATCGTGTTCGAACACGAGAAATCCCACGGACGAACAGATGCTCCAGCAGTTGTCCGCATCTCGCACGCCGACCGCCGACTTGAGTAGATCACCGATTGGCCCCGGTGGAAACGCCAGTCGCATGACGCCATACCATGGCCACCGAGTTTGATGGGCTTCCCCTTGGGAGCTATATTGCCACGCACAGACTTCATCGCCACGTTTTTGGTGTCTGCCCTGGGGGCACAACCAAAGGCTTGCTTTGGTGTATGTAGCCAACGTTTTCCGCCCGCCTAGAAGGCGATGACTTTATTCGTCAACCCCCTATGTCTCCTAACGATTATATGCATGCACATTGTGATACGGCTTCCTTCGAGTTCAGTTCATATTCCTATTTCAAAGAACGAATAAACACCCTGCAGATTCGTTGTATCTGTTTGTCATGTATTGATAGCCCGCATCGCTACATCCGCTTTGACTACTTTGGCTAGACGACCTTTTGAATTATGTCTTGAGAGCATGCTTGGCTTTTTTGCCCCCCTGGCTGAATGCTATTTACTGTATACTTCACATCGCAAAAGGGAACTCTTTTTCTTGCGCTTGCGCTATATCCGTATGATAACAATGGGGCGTCCGACGGATGTTACTTGATTGCCCCAGAAGGCGTATCAAGGTGAAACGTATCCAGGAACCCATTTTATTCGTGAGGGGTGCAAAGCGGGGTACAATGAAGGACTCACTACAATGTACATGCGACGGACGGACGGTGATTGAACAAATACAGCATATGACATACATATGCCGGCCTCCGTCAAAAGTATATTATCTATATCAAAAATCCGAAATGAGAAAAAAGAAAGAAAGCCACAACCCACAGTTGCATCGTCATACAGTATACAAAGGCGCCGGAGATCGACGGACGATGTTTATCTTTTTTTTTTTTCCTTCTGTTCTTGTTTCTCTTTTCGAGAGGAGAGACCAGGATCGGGCCAGGCCAAAGCAAAGGATACATAACAGATCGCCCGAAACCGGCAGAGGCGCAACAAACCTACGGCGACCCGTTCCTCGGGAACCAGGCGTTCCCGCGGCCGCGCGAAATCGTCGATCGATGTGTAAAAAAAAGGTTCATATATGCAGTGACATATATATAAACCGCAATATACTTCAAAATGTATGTACTTGTACAGGTACAAGCGCGATGCTTCGCCGCTACAGCCGAGTACTGTAAGTGGGCAAGTCAAGAGGATGGATGGATACCGCGATCGTTTTTGCGCGTGCGGTAAAAACGTTCGATTGCGACATGAAGTAATAGGTAAATGTGCGTCCGTCGCCTTGCTATATGTATTTTTTTTCATGTGTTGTATGTACGGTACATGTATACATGCGACTGGGTTTTTTGCCTGCGCTTCTTGCTTCCGGGCCGATTCAAAAGAAAAAAAAAAAAGGTCCTCCCAAGTTTGATTGAAGGCGGGGGCTGGCTGTTCGCTCGAAGGTGATCGACCTGCACCCGTGACGTTAGGACGTAACGTCCGAAGTAGAAGAAGAAAAATATATCCATACGGGGGTAACACTGCGAAGGGGTAGCGGGCGTGCGTCCCGGAGGGGGGCGTCATTTTTTATTAATTTTTTTTTTTTTTCGGTCGGTTGTTGCGCGTTGCGCGATCCACGCCATTGTGGGAAGAAGGAAGAAGGAAGGGGGAACGAACGGGAACGGAAAAGGGAGGAGTGTGTATGTGTGTGTTGCTTGAGTTTCGTTTCTCCTCTCCCCCTCCCCCTCCCTGGGTGATCTTTTATCTTTCTTTCTCGAACCTGCAGGTGAGACCTGTCACTGTGTTTTTTTTTTAATATTGAATTTTCTCGCCTGGCGATGAAATGGCAGACCTTCACCGAGAAGGAGGGAGGAGCAAGCGCATACATACACGTCAGGACGTAAGCGTCGTCGAGGGGGGTCACGACGGGTGCGGGGGACGGGGGTGTGGCGCCCTGCATTTAACCATGCTTGGCTTTCCTTTACAGCAGCGCAACCCACCCACTCCCCCGTCTAAGTGCGGGAGGGAGTCGCCGCTTGAAGGGTGGCTGTGAGACGTGGCCGTTGGTAGGGCAATTGACTCGCTCTCCCCGACCCGACCCCCGCCCCCTTTCTCGCTCTGCTCGCTTCGCGACGTAAGCACATGCACACCACACATGCACATGCACATGCAATGAACCCCTACGAGGAAATCGAACGAATCCGTGCACATGGCACACTGGCACGCGCGGCACATCTCATCCCCGGACTGCGGAGTCGGTTTTTGTTTGCAAGTAATTGTCCTGGCAGCTGATGCTCTGATCTGCTGGAGGCCCTCGTTCTAGCCTCTCGCATTTTCCGAACTTCTTTCTGTTCCCATAAGCATAGTCCTGGAAACACTTATACAATAATGCCACACTCATTGACAGCTCGCCCGCCTCTTTCTGTCGGGTTTCCAGGTGGATGGTGTCATGTGTGGGGCCATCTTTTTCCTGACCCAGCGCTTCCTGGGATGCAGAATTGTCTCCTGACTCGTCGTATCAATATTTGGGACCTGGGGGCGCACTTCTGATGCCCTGCACTGCGACAAGTCTATTGCGTTTTTTTAGCAGCTGTCAGGGGCCGTTGCTACTTGAACTTGTGTCTTCAAACTCGGCGATTTCGATTTCAGTGCAAGTTTTCACACAGTGTCCCGGGAAACAAACGACATTTCCTGCGCATGCACTGTTCAGCCGTCTAGTGACCACCCGCAGTCTTGACTTGACAACTAATCGGAAAATCTAACTCGCTATTTGACGGCGACCTCATGCTCGTCGTCTCGCCGTCGCCCAATCATAGGTGGCGATCAAATACATTGCTCTAGTCGATCTCCTTCCTTCTTGGAATCCCAGGAACCTACGGCGCATGATGTGGCTCGTTCGTGGTGCAGATGTGGGTCTTGGGTCGGTCAGCATGTCAATCCCTGAAACACTGAAGAGCTGCCTACGTACGATCCGATTAAACCCCATGTGATTGATGCAACAACCCTGGCTCGCTTCCTGCACTTTCCATCTCGGTCCCATTGATGGTGATGGGGGCGCATTATTTCCTGTGCCTTCCAAGCAGGGGCGTGTAAATGCCACGCCGACGACTTATTCAAGGAGATGCAGCAGGAGAAGGGGGGCCCAATTTTTCTGCTATTGGTGCACTGGTTGGCATGGCCCCAGAGCCAGAGAAGGCGGCCTCGTTCGAGGCTTGCCAGCGAGCGTGTCACTCTTTGGTGGGGGGGGCCTTCTTTCACTTTCACAACCCGATCGACATCGCATTCCAGTTCGGACGACGCCCGGGCTCCGCGGGGGGGGCACAAATTCCCTTTGCCCCGTCGGTGCACCCCTTCTCTTGTCCTTGAAACCCAGCGTCAAGTAAAAACCGGATCCGTGTCACAAGATCGGTGCCCACCTTACACTTACGTCTACTCGAGGCGAGGCATCGCAGTGGCGTCGCGCGCGCGGCCCAAGTTAATTAAGCGTGCTTTGCTCATGTTAGATCACCGGGCACTCACGGGCAGCGCTGTGGCCGCGGGAGAGTCGGCTCGCTCGCTCGGGAGGTGCCTGGTGGTGTGTGCGCTTGTTCTGCATCTGAGGTGGGGACTCACCTCTTGCGCATGCGAACTTGAGGCACGTCCGGAACCTCGCGCACGAACAGAGCGGGCACCGTTCGAAGCCGCGTCTTGGAGCGCGGGTCCATCGAGGGGACACGTTGGCGGTCAGCGCGATACGTGTCTGCTCGCAGGACCCAGTGGGCCCTCGTGCCTGGCCGTCGGGAAGTTGCGGCCGACCATGGGACATCCCAGGCGGCCCCTCCCCCTGCCATGCCTTGAACGGAGAAGGGGAGCAGGGGAGCAGGGGAGGGAGGGGGAGAGAGTGCGCGGTTCCTATTCACGGACTGTCAGGGGATATGTAATTGAAAAAAAAAAACCCCTTCATAGATTGCGCAAAAGGTGCTAGAATATAATACAAGGGTTCCCATACTTATCGGCAGCGTTAGCCTGAAAGGTGACTAACTTTTTCGAAAGATAGAAGTTTCGTTCGTGCTTCGGATAACGCTCCAGAGGGGCGCGATCGCCGTTCCGTCTCGCGGGACATGTACAGGTGATACCGCCGATACGGGTCCGTGTGGGGAAAGGGGGGAGAGAGAGAGAAAGGCGCGCGATATCTATCGGGCGGGGGACATCGCTTCCATTCCATATTCTGGCACTGGCCAAAGGGCGAGACTCTGGAGCTCTGGCAGCTGCGCGATGCGCGGTGTGCCCATTATTCCACTCCGCCCATCCAATTGATATAACCTCTCCCAAGTCGGGCGAACGACCAAAACTGGCCCCCATCAGCATCAGGAAAAACCTCCCGCGCTAGCGAGAGCTAACGCCGGGCTAGCGAGAGCCTAAGCGAGATAATGGTGATAAACGGTGATAAATATGAATAATTCCTTATGTAACTGTCAACTCACTTCACGTCGAGATAATTGAAAGATAATGAATTAATATAATACGCGTCTCGAGATTCATCTTCGCATGGGTCTCCCCTACAAGGGGAAACCTTTCGGCTTGGTAGCTATAGGTGAGGAGGGGTCCACGAATATGCAGGAAGTTCATTCACACTTGGCTGTATGATAGGGGGGGGCCCAAGCCCAAGTATGCAAACCAACCAAACGGATCAATTTCTGCATATGAAGTGTGACGTTGGTAGTATTTTGTATCGAAGTAAAGTAGCAGAGGCTGATGTAACAGCCTTCGTAGGCTTCACAAGTATGGGTCCCGATCCGTGGCTGGGGCTGTGGCTGAGAGGAATGACCGGATGACCGGAACCCCCAAGGGGCTCAACTTCGCCGAGACAACGTTCGGGCCAAATCCTGACCCATGCACATCAGGAGGTGTTTGTGGCGATACCGATGATGTGGGAGAGGTCGAGACCGAGTGTGAGGCCTCTGGGGTGTCGGGGGCGAGGATGGGTATGCGGGGATCAAAGGACTCGGAATGACAGGTCCATCTTGCGGTGGGGATGCACGGGGAGCGAAAGCCGGTATGGAAGAACCAGTGTTGGAGTTGATGTGACTCGCACTCTGGTGCGTGAATGGTGCCGGTGCCGGTTGGGGGAGCACCATCACTGGATAGGGTCCAGCCGGTGAAATCTTGCTGGACACGAGATTGAAAGTCGCGCAATGTCGACGGGTCGACATTGAGCTGCCACTCCAAGTAGGAACACATCTCTTGCTCCATCTGGTTGATCTCTCGGAGCGCGAACATGCCCTGACCCACGATACACCAAGACTTGTTAGAATAAGTATCGTCGCAGATAATCTTGGATGCAAGCATAAAGGCGGAAATAGGCGGTGTCCAGAGGACCCCTTGGCGGCCGGGAACTGAGCCTTCAGACGCTGGAGGTAGAGCGCGGCAAAGGTGACCAAGTTGTGGAGCCGCGTGTGGTGCAGGGTGCAGGGCGTAGGCGTCGCCTACGCCCAGCCTTCAACTTGTGGGCTTTCAACAAAAGTCCCCCAAGTATCCCAAGTCCCAAACCCCCACAAGCGTCCCAAGTCTCCCAAGCATCCTAAGTCACCCAAGTGTCCCAACTCCCAAGTCACCCCTTGACAGAGGTGCGGCCCATGCCGCACGACGCGCCCGTTGCGCGGCCAGCGCAGTACTCGCTGCCATTCGCGTTGTGCTGGCAGCATGGCGCTCGCCGCCGTTCGTGTTGCGCTGGCAGCGCGGCGCTCGCCGCCGTTCGCGTTGCACTGGCAGCGCGTGCTCGCCGCCATTCGCGTTGCACTGGCAGCGCGTGCTCGCCGCCATTCGCGTTGCACTGGCAGCGCGTGCTCGCCGCCATTCGCGTTGCACTGGCAGCGCGTGCTCGCCGCCATTCGCGTTGCACTGGCAGCGCGTGCTCGCCACCATTCGCGTTGCACTGGCAGCGCGTGCTCGCCGCCATTCGCGTTGCACTGGCAGCGCGTGCTCGCCGCCATTCGCGTTGCACTGGCAGCGCAGCGTTCGCCACCGTTAATGGTGGGGAGCGCCGTGCTGGCCGCGTGACACGAATGGTGGCGCAAGGAGCGCGGATGGTAGCGCGAGGGAATCGCGAACCGTCGCTCGGTAAAGACGGATGGTCGCTGGCGCGGACCCAGAAGACTTGAGGCGCGAAGCCGACGAACTTGGGCCCCAGCGGCTTGGGGCACGATTCCGACCCCGACGGTGAATGCCTGAGGCGCCGCACTGCGCACGGTCGTGGCCTGCACAAAGGCGCTTGACCGAAGCGCGGTGGGCCACCCTGTACAGGGTCGCAATCCGTAGTCTTGAGGATGAGCCGACTGAGGGCGAGGTGGCTGAGGGGTCGCGACCGTGCACGGTCGGGGCCACGTGCAAGGCCAACTGGCCTGCACGAGGGCGACCGACCGAAGGGGAGCGAGCCACCTGGAGAGGCCACCACCCATGGTCTTGAACTATCGGCGCGGGGGAACGATGGGTGTACGGCGTTGCGGTGTTCGAGCCGAGCGCCCGCTGCGTGTTCGTTCTCGCAGTGTTCTCGCGCCGCTCGGGACGGGGCCACGTCGACTAGTAGGGTAGGAGTCGGCCACAATCGCAGCCATAGCAACACAAACGAAAGCCTTCAACCGCGCATCGCTTCACAGAGCTCGCACTGATGGTGAATTTGAAGGCTGTCAGCATATGGGGACTCCATTGAACAAAAATCTCACCTTTCAACATGTATTGCGAGTGCAGGATAACCGAACGTAATTGAAATGGGTCGTCTGATGTTCAGTGGACACACTCTTGGGGTGGCGTTGTGGCCGTTGTCTTGGTGGTGGTCAAGGTGGTCGTGATTGTGGTGGCCACAGATGCAGTTGAGAGTATCTTGCTTCTATTTGGGGTGAGTGGGGAGTATGTGCCGTGGGCGTCCATTCGCCCGTTCCAGAAGGGCAAGAGAAGAGGCCGACGAACCCAACTCAAGCCTGAAGCCGTTGGAGGCCTCAACTAGCCGGCCCTCAAGAACGAAAACACCGTGTCATGTGACATGTTCAAGTTGTACGGTTGAAGTTCGACCTTTCCCACTTGTTCTCTCCCCTGTTCTCTCCCCAGTAACTCTCTCCCTAGTCACCTCACCTCAAGGTAAGTCCACCTTTTTTTTAGGAAAAGTAAACTGACATGTGGATGGCAACTATGTAGCCCTCTATGCCCAGCAGCAGCAGCAGCATGAAGCTGCTTATGCATGTCCCTATTCACGCCCTCGCCCTCGCACTGCCCAGAACATCACCTTCGCTCGAGGCCTCCCACTGCCTGGTGCATGCACTACTGCCTGCGTCAGCACGCACCACTGCGCGCGGCTCCTCACCCTAAGCTTAGGTGCGTGTTTTTTTGATTGACAACAGTTCTGATCCAACTGTTTTCCTGCAGCGACCCCAGCTTGCGTGTGCTCGGCGCACTCCCCCCGCTTGTCCCCCTCATGATCTGGGACTTCTTCCACGAGCGGCACAAGGTCCGTGCCGGCGCCGAGGCCGCGTACAGGCTCGTCGAGCGCGCTACGCGTCCTTTTGGGCGCGCGGACCTCGACTTTGACGCGTCCGCGGAGGGCTACTACAAATCCTCGACTGGACCCGAAGGACGTTGGCCCTCTCCGCGCCAATACCGCAGTCGTCGTGGTCCTCCCCGACGAGCTCATGCCCAACCGCTGAGCGTCCCTCTGACTATGTAAGCACCCACTTCCTTCCCTTGTCTGTCTCGCGCGCTGATGCTCTACAACCCGGGTGTCCCACGCCGATGCACTTCGGCGAGCCCTCGCCTGCTGTTACTGTGCGTCATTTTTCTCTCATTAAGTACCTGATTCACTCATGGGAAACAGTCAAACAGTAAGACTGATACCTTTGCGAACCTCCTACATTTCTCAACCTTTTACCTTAGTTCTATTTCCGGTACATACTTACCAAAAAATCAAAAATTAACAGACACTATAGTGGTAGCATAGGTAGAATCTGTCGCGTTACTTTGAATACCTATGCAATAATATCACACATTATTCCTAAAAGCTTTCAATAATTGTCCGATAATTGGCTCATAATCGTTCGACATTCAAGATGGATAATTGTCTGGAAATTGTCCGATAATTGAGATAAATGGAAGTACGTGGTCCAATAATTGAGATAAACAGAGGTAGATTACTATGGGGTAAGACAGGGATAAGCTAGCGAGCAATAATGATAATTTGTGCTAGCGAGGCTCGCTAGCACTCGCTAGCCCGGCGTTAGCTCTCGCTAGCGCGGGAGGTTTTTCCTGATGAGGAGGTGCACACCCCTTGGGGGTTTTTTGGACTCCCCCGTAAACAGCAGTCTTTGTCCGAGTCCGAGACGACCCCTCCCAAGATCCATCCGAAGCCAGCCCAAGTGAGAGCCCCGATCTGTCCTCTCCGTCCCCACGCGTTCGAAAAGAGGAAAAAAGGAGTCGAATTTCGCGCGAGGGTCGCTCGTGACCGGGTGACCACTCCAGTACGAGACGAGTCGCCGAAAAGAATAAAAAATAAGGGAACTCGCGGGCCTTGCGCCCGCCCGCTCTCCTGAAAGCGAGTGGTTTGAAAATCGGTGCGTTTGTGTTCGAGTCCCGACCGCGCGCGAGTCCACCCTTCCTGTCTGGCCAGCTAGAACATTGTTGTTGGTCCCGGACCTTCGTCGTTTCAGCAAGTTCATGATGATCAAGCTCAAGCCAGCCGACTGGTCGTGTCCGTGTGTCCGATCGGATCTATCCAAGGGGGCTGGCTACGTTGCTTGTTGTCCAAACCGACACAACCACCCATTGGATGACCGCCCACCGAAACCCCCCCCTACCTGGCGCATGGTTCAAGGGGGTCAAACGGTTCCGGCATGTTCCCAATCAACTCGCGGAAACAAACTAAGCAAGCTTCGCGTGGGCAAAAGCTCCATGTGCAACACCACCAAAAGGAAGCCCCACCCCCCCCCACGCAGGACCAATCAGAAAGATTTTTGAGCTTATCCCAATCACGGTAGATGACTCGATGACGTTTCGAGCGATCTCTGCTTTTTGCTTCGTGCTGCCCGACGCGCGCCTGCTTTTTTAGCAAAAGGGCGCACGCCCGCTCACTTTCTTCAGTTTTCGGCCAAAGGGAGCTAGCTCGTACTTGGTCTAGTGGCGGCGGCGGCGGCAAGCTACCAAGACGGAAGGCTGATTGGGGGAGGGGGAAAGGCGGAAGCGGGAAGCGGCGGCGGCGGCGGCGGCGGGTGGGCGTGATGCGCGTGATGGCTAGGTGGAAGGGGGAAGAAGGGGGGGAACCTTCGATCCGACACTCGGCTTCGAGAATTCTTCGATGGACTTGCACAACCCGTAAATGGTGTGCGCCTCCGGGCCCCTATGTGTGTGTGTGTGATTTCGCTTCGTGCCACGTTTGGGAGGGAAGGGCGATTTATGGATCTATCTTGTCTTTTTAGCCGAGGTTCTAGATCCAAAAGCACGAGTGCGAGATAACGGGTTTCAATTGGGGCGCGCGAGAGAGCGTTTTGGGACTACTGTATAGGGACGCTTGTAGAGACGACAAGACAATTCAAAAAGTCCCATTTTGTGGACGCGCCCATTAACAAAACAAAAAGCAAAAAGTACCCGCTGGGCGAGTCCCCTTGCCAACACGACGATGGGGGGTCAATTAAACCTTGTTTGGACAGGGGCGGGGCCAGAAAATAAAAAGCCAACTCGTCCCCTCTGGCTTTCTCAGTCGCGTGGGAATACTTGCCGGCAATTTGGTCATAAGACACGATGTTTAATTTCTCTATTTCGATGACAAATTCGCGTTTTGTACCCCGGCATTTCGTGCAGAATGTTCCCAACTGGGCACTTGGCACTTCTTGCGCGCCCCCAAAACGGTGTTAGCGTGAGCGTGTGTGTATGGCTGTGTCGGGTTTATATTCGTTCTATTTCTCACCTGCCCCGGCCTGCATCGTCCCTCCGCTTATTCTTACGGCGGTTGCGGGTGCCACGTCGAAGTTGCATGAAATGAATGAAAATGAACAATCCAGGTGTCGATGCTTGACGCCACCGTGACAGGCCGTGCGCCACCCGCGCCGTCTTTTTGTTTCTGTCGTCGTACATGCGACTTTTTTACGCCCGTGTGAGGATTTTCTACTCGCGGGCACACTCGTTTGGGCAACTAAGCACCGATTCAGCGGGAGCCCTAACCGCCGCAATTACTACAGCCGGTTGGGGCATTTATGTAGGCACAAGAACCAACACACGGACTCGGACCTGCGAGCAAATGGACAAGGCTGATTTGCCCGTTCCATGTCGCTTAAAAATCTCACGCATAGTTCCTGGTAACTCGCTAACGATATCGGTCAATGGAATCGTCTGAGAAAGGCGGTGAATTGCGCCGTGGTATTGGGACCGGGCGCGCTGTGCGCGGGCGCGTTCGGGTTAAGTGGACAGACAATTGGTGGAATGAAACCTGACCCCCCCCACGTGCTCGACGTACATTGGTACATACAGTATGTGGTTCATAAATAGGTCTGTGACCGGTTGACAGAACACAGGGCGAGTCGTCTGGTTGGCCCACGGTATGTCACCATGTCACCTCACGGGGGGAACGCTCTCTCAAAAGTTCTTTTTCTTCTCGTCGACAGAAAGGCCGCCTATACGATTCAAAGCGATAAGTCATGATAGGAAGTGGAAATGCGATGTGGTACGCACCCGGACCCATGTTAACGAGTAGAATGAGACCACCGACGATGGCTATAGAATTATCATCCAAGCGGTGAGAATTGATCAATAGTGGTTACAACCTGGGAAATATCTTACATAGCGTCTGGAAAAAGTCATATCTACAAATCACGCGTCAGCAAGGTGCGTCATAGCAGGCATATTTTCCTTGGATGAAAAAACCCACTTGAGGAAGTCCCTCGCGGGGTGTGCAGAGTGAACACTCCACCAATTGTTTACAGCGACGTTGAAAATACTGAGAGTGATGACGAGGAATGATGCGGACCATTTGGCCTTGAAGCCAACAGCAACCATAATGCACGCAATGAGGCCGAAAAGGGAGAGGAAAGCACGGCCGATGCTCCACTTTCCCTGAATGATAAAGCCGAGGAAAAGGAAGATAAGGAGGACGCGTCCGGCGAGAAGGAAACTGGACAAAGGCAGATGAGGGTAAGCTGGACAGGAGAAAGTAGGTAGCGTACTATTTTCTGCGATCATTCTCACTGATGCTCGGGATACCAGCGAACAGCTTCTTGCGGGACACCATCGAGTCACTGAATACCATGAAAAGGCCGCCAATGACCGAAAGGTTGCGAAGGAAAAAGTTCACGTCGAAAATGAGGCCGTAGCCAAACCCTTGGACGATGACAACTGCTAAAAGACCTGCGACAGCGTATTCTGTATGGCGCTTCGTTACAACCGCACCAGACCCGACAAGCATGGTCTACTCGAGTATGAATGGTGTTATGTACGGCACGAGCAGCGGCGACAGAGGGGACTTACGATGACATTGATGAGGAGGAACATGTGAGAGATTCCCCGAGGGAAATGCCTATGTCTGGACGGCAGGGTAGGCTTATTCGGCTCGGGTTATCTTGACAAGGAGAAGGACACGTACTTCTGCAAGTACCAGAGCTGGTCGCCCCATTGTGTGATGATTCTGAGTGAATCTTCGAGGAAAGTGACGATTATTAAGAAGCGACCTATTGCTGGGAGATGGGGGCGAAGCGGTTGAGAATAAATCTCTACATAGTCTTCGATTTGCTTCGCATAGTAGCGAAGCTTTTCGACGGGGTTTTCTGGATTTGCGGCCCTGTAGCCTGAAGAGGATCGTGAATTACCGATCCCATGGGGATCTGGGCTATAACTAGCGCCCTGAGGGCGCGCAATACTGATGCGAGAAGACATGGGGCGAGCAGTGAAGCTAGTGAAGAGGGAGGAAAACGAAAAGAACGACGTGGCGTTTAAGGTGCGTCGTGGGAGTGGCTTATTAATACGCGACTCGGCTCGCTGTGCTCTGCTCGCCCTTGCAACGCTCCTCATGGCTGTTGCTGATGTCGATGCCGATGCGCACGATCGCCGGGCAATATGGCGATCAGTGAGACCCTGGCATCCTCGCGTCTCCCTGTCCGTCACAGAAATCACCTCGGTATCGGCCACCTTTGTCGTCTCCTCCCTCTCACCCGAACCCGCTCACGACAACTCTGACCCCGACGACCTCCCATCTCCCAATGCACAACAAACCCGCGCGCTGCCACAGATACCCTCTCAAAGGGTGTCTCCGTCAAAGTCAATGGATCCCCGTGGCGAAAGTGCCTCGCGCGGCTGGCTGACGATGCGGACGAAGCCATGATCATCATTTATGGCCTCATGCCCGGGCGCCTATACGACATCGAGCTCGGTATCATTCCCGGCGATGAGAAGCTCAAGGGTCAAATCGTCACCGAGAGTACAAGTGTGCACCCCGTCACTATCTTCATATTCTTCGTTTTGACACCCACTCGTTCATAGCCGGTGATCGTGTGGAATCGGATTCCGAGGGTACTTTGGGGATCCCACCAATTGGTGCCTTCCCACCCTCAGCCTCCAGTTCTCCTGCTGCGGATCGGTCTCCATCGCCCCCATCGCCTTCACCTCCTCCGACGCCCAGCGGTGGGCCCTCGCACTCTTCCCAGACCTTTGAGGACTACCTCGCCACACTCCAGCTTTCACTCTCCCACCTACAGGCCGATCACGATGCTCTCTCGAACACGCTCAAATCTGCGCGTCGGGACTCACAGAAAGGTCAGGCATCCCAGCGCGCAGAAATCGCGTCGCTCAGGCGTGCTGCGCAGAAGCACTCCGCGGGGGATACGCGCATGAAACAAAAGGTACGCGCGCTCGAAGAAGCCGTCAAGCAGGCCATCAAATGCCGCGAGGACGTTGAGGCCGAGTACGCCGTGCTGGAGGATTCCCGCGCAGAGCAGGAGGCCGAACTCGCTGACGCCTCGCGGCGATGCGAGGAGGCGCGCGCCCGCGCGGAGGAGTGGCGAGCGCGTCGTGAGAAGGCAGAGGAGGAGGCGGGCAGCAAGCTACAGGGCGCCCGAGCCGAACTCGCGGCCGTCGAAGCCCGCCTCGAGAAGCTGCGCGTGAAACGCGTGAGGCTCGAGGGTCGGGCCGGGGCTGAGGAGGTGGGCGAGGGGGGAGAGGACGAGGAAGCGAACGGGGAGTGTCCGAGTCGCAGGGGGAGGGACGACGAAGACGTTTCGGATGCGCATCCCGGAGGCCTGGTCGGCGAGCTCGAGGCCAAACTCCGCGAGATGCTGCTCGAGCGCGAGCGCATAGAGGCGGACCCCTACGCCCAACTCCCCCCTCCTCCCCGTCCCCCTCGCACCCCGATGGGGCCACAAACATCGTTGCCGCGGCCTCGGTGGCAGCAGACTCCCGCGCCGCACCACAAGGTTACTCTCCCAACCACGCCCGCAATTCCTCCCACCCTTCGCATTCGCATTCGCATTCTCATGTCCATTCCGCCGCCTCCGCGCGCAGCAAACGACCAGGAGGTCCGCCCTTCTCGCATCACTCGCACTCGCACTCGCACCCGCCGCGCGCACTTCCTCCCACCACCACCACCACTATGTTCTCCCCGCCCGCCTCGGCACCCGCGGGGCGCACTGTGGCACACCACGTTGTCCCGGACCATCATCCCTCTCGCGGTGCTGCTGCTGCTGCTGGTGCGGCATGGGAAAGGACCCATCGCGCGGAGAAAATCGTCGCCCCCGCCGCACCACCACGCGCCGGCGGAAAAGTCGGCGCTTTCGCTCAACGCACCGCCTTTCGAACCCGCCTCCATTAAAGGCAAGCACCATTCGCGCGCGGGGGGACCCTGAAATTAAGTTGCTCGTGCGCGGGGGAGCGGTCATGATAGAGTATTTTTTCCCGACAACTCGGTTCGACGAGACCATTTGCTAACAACGCAATATTTATGGGCTTCTTTGATTCCCTCACCGTTTGTAAACCTCCCACGTTGTAGCATAATAATTTAATAGATTGTTGCCTTGCACATACCCGACTTGTTGGCACTGCTGAAAAAAAAAACTGCTCCGCGCATCATCGTGAAGGCCGTCGTCCCTTCAGGGCTGCGTTCTGGTTCTGTCTGAACGCATTTTTGCTCCCGCTCCTCACCCCGCGCCTGCGCTGCGTCGTCCCCTCCGCTCCTGCTCGCTCAACGCCCGCATGTTCGGATCCTCTCCTCCCTTCTCCATCCCCGCCCCGAACCTCTCCACGCCCTTGCGCACGTCTTTCTCCTTCGAAGCGCGCATTGTCCCGCGCGATCTCCCGATATTGTCTTCGTCATCGCCTGGCCCTGCCCCGGCGCGCGACGATCCGGGGGCGGGCACCCAGGAGACTTCGACGGACCCGTCGCCCTTGCGGTGGATGTGCTCGTCCTGGGTGGGGCCGGTCGTCGGATGCCCATGTGGCCGCTGGTGTTGTCGGGCAGAGGCGGATCGACGGTGGCCAAAGGGGGCGTCCCTGCTGCTTCCTGCTGCTGGGCGGCCGGAAGCCGTCGAGGACTGGGCTTGCAGAGGGACGAGACGCACATTGGGGTTCGTCGTGCGACGTGCGGACGATGGCAGCTCGCGGGACGCGACGAGGTCTGAGGGGGCATGGGTCATTCAAAGGCTCGAAAAGTGAACGAGTACAAAGAAAAAAGTACGAAGTGTGCATACCTCCAGCTTCGCTACTGTCTTCGCTCTCCGGTCCGTTCTTATCGTCGCCTTCGTCGCCTGAACTCTCACTCTCGCTCTCGCTCAGACCATCCGAGGAAATCTTATCGCTCTCATCTTCCTCGTCCTCAACGGCCGTCTTACCGCGCCCCCAGCCTTTGCCCTCCACCTCGGGCGCGCGGCCCCTCTTCTGCGCCGCGGCAGAGGGATTGAGCAACGCATATTCACGGCTTTCTTCGTCGACCTCGAACTCCGGGTCCTCAAAGAGCGCTGCGAACCGGGAATCGGAGAGAAGGGTGGTCTTTTGCTCAACAGCAGGAGCCTCGTCGACGTCGACGTCCATGACATCGCCGTCTTCCATAGACTTCTTGCGTTTCCTCTCTTCTCTCTTTTTTGTTCGCCCTTCTTCTTGCGCGATCTTCTCGGCAAGGGCCTTGTTGACTTTGACCTTAATCTGGTCTTTACGCGTCCGGATGCGTCCTTCGGCGAGCTTGTCCAGCTTTTCCTGGACCATCTTCGCACGGTGCTCTTCATACACGTAGGGATTGGCGATAACACGCGCGGCATCGTACAGCTTGAGAGAGAGGAAATAACCGTGCATGTACGGCTTGAGGGCGGGCGTGCCAACAAGATGGCCCAAGCCGAGACTAGATAGCAGGGAGCGGCAGGTTGGAAGGCGGACGGTAGAGAGAACGTGCGCATACGTACGTAGCCAGCTCTGCACGGGATACGAATTTGTAATCCTCGTAAACAGTTCGTGCGCCACTGGCGCTGTCCTCCAGTTCCTCCGTAATGTTCTCTAAGAAAGAACACCACCGGGGGGCGGGCCCAAGTTGTGGAATGTAATACGTTGTCATTTGGATGCCCTCATTCGCCGTCATCAGAAGACCGCTCCCAGGTAAATGGTGAACGTCGTTCAGGTCAGTCGTCGGGGTTAAGGACGTGAAATTTTCTGATGGCTAGAACATATAGTTCATGGAGCTTCCAGCAGAACAAGACAGCCGAAAGACGCACGCTATTCCGATCCCAAATCTTGATGACCTTTTTGTCTGCGGTGACAACCAGGCCATCACCCGCCATCTTCGCGCCACCTTCTATCCAAGACACCCCCTTGACAGGGAGCCCATATCCCTGGTCCTTCATGGCAAATGGTCGACGTGACCTGATGTCGTAGAGTAAGGTGTGCCCGGTTGAGGTGCCAACAGCGTAGCAAAGTCCGTCTGATCGCGAGGCCAGGGCGGTAACGGACAACCCTGGGCCATCGACACCATCAATGCCTGGAAGGGCGGACGTCCCGGACGTCCCAAGAGGGATTAGACGAGAACGAGGCAGAGCGAGGACGCCCAGGCTGCTCCGAGATCTCGGATCCCAAAACTCGACCGTCCCATTCCCGTCAATCCCAAACGCCCAGAGTCCGTGCGCCGGGTTGATATCGATGGCGTTCACACCGGCTACGGTGCTCGTCCCGCCACCACCACCACCACCATCAGCACCGCCCGCGCTCGCGCCGAGAACAAGGGGGGTGAGGTACCGCCCCTGCTCCAGGTTCAGACGGTACACCTCGTTGCCTGACGCCCAAAGAGCGCGTCGCAGCTGGGGAAATGATAGGCCAGCGCACGGCCAAAGCGGGGTATCCGTGTGCGGTAGTGGAACCCGCCCTGCGTGTGTAGCTCGACGGTGCGGTCGGCCTGCAGATGCAGCGTCTTTGTCCAGTCGTCGGAAAGTATCTGCGCAATGAATGGCACATCCAGAAGTTTCAGATTAGAGATTTCGCCTGCGTGTGTGTGTGTGTGTGTGATAAAAGCCCTCGGGTGTGTAGTGTATGGAGAGAAGAGGGCTAGACGAAAGGGAAAAAAAAAAAAAAAACTCACGATGAAATCGACGTTTTCGATATCGGTGTGCCGCTCGAATTTGAGCGCGAGTTGGTCGAGATCCCACACGCGCATTTGGGGCTTGTAGGTCCCGGTAGCGATGACATGGTGGCCGTCGCGCGTGCACTTGACCCGGATGCTCGCCTCGGGGAACTCAAAGTGCTGTACGAGCTCTATGGTGCCCTGGACGTGTTCGCGGATCGCGCGCTTGCCCTTGGCCTTGGCCGCGCGCTTCCGTACGAGCCAGTCTGGCAGGGAAGAGGCAGACCCCGCGGCGGCGCCATTGACCGTGTAGACCTTGACCGATTGTGCGTCGACTGCTGCGACCATCGACAGAACAAAAAAGCGCGGATTTTATTCCGTTTCGAGGAAATTTAGTTAGACGGGGGACACGTGATCGCCCCGGAATGAGATAAAAGATAAAGTAACCAAGCATAAAAAACAAGGTCGCCAACGAACATCCTTCTCCCAACAAAGTATACACATCGAAAGAACGATAGTCATGGACAGGTAACAGGTAATACAATAGTGCTAGGCTACAGATGGAAGTATCGCGATGCAGGGCGAGAGAACTCGTCCCAAGTCTAACTCAAAGGGCAAACACGGTCGCAAGCAAGCACGTCAAAATCGCGCCGAGTAAGGCATTGTGAGAAGCGAATGGAACGCCTGCGTTCGCATAGTTCGAACCGGAGCCCGCCGAGACCACAGGGGATGAATCCAGCACCGTGCCGTTCAGTGCGGCGCCCACCTGTGGATCTGCGGGCGGAGATGCCGATGGAGTGGGTGATGGCCTCGATATTACTGGGGTGGGCGTCCACGTTGGAATGGGTTCCTATTCAAAACATGTCAGGTGGGTAGGCAATACATCGTCTGGCAGGACACCTTACCCCAACCCCCTCCCTACATGCCCAAAACGAGCAGAATCGCTCACCCAGCCCACCTGGGGCGAAAGGCAAAGCAAAGGACGGGGACACTGTTGGAACCATGCTCTAGTCAGCGCATTGCGTCGCAGACGAATTCAGAAAAGAAAGACTTGCAGAAATGCCCCAGAACCAGCAAGGAAGCGAGAAGGAATGAAAGAGCGCGCATGAATCACTCGAAAGATGGACGGACAGTGGGCACAAAACAGAAGGTGGGTGTGTTGTGGATTGCAAGCTCCACGGCGAGCTATAAGTACTCCAAAGGTGGCGGACATAAGGAGAGCTTCTGGATAGACACAAGAGAAGACGCGAAAAATACAAGACACGGAGGCATGCTTCCTGGAGAGAATCACAAACTCAGAGGGTGACGCGCGGTGACGAGCAAAAAATACAAGAGTGAATTGCGACGCCCACATGTGCAGGACGCACGATACAAAGCCTGGCTGTCGCGATTAGTTTGCTGTGTGTCTGTTACCTCCATCGATTCATTGTCCTATCTCTCTTTGGCAGTATCTCTACACAGCCACCATTGCCGTAGCGAGCCCACGGACCCATGGGACTAATGGAGGTGCGACGTTGTCTATCGATGAGACGTCCAGAAGAACGAACAGAGCGAGCATTGTTCCGAAAAAGAAAACCATTTGGCGCCCAAACAAACGTTCGTCCAAACTGGGAAACGAAATCGTGTGACTGTAGATTGCGGCGGATCAAGGTGCTGTGAAATATATCGTTGGGTAAAAGAACATTGACCCGCAAGCATTGTGCACAAAAAAGTAGCCAGCCCGTGCCCACAGATACTCCACAGATGCTACCGTTTCCCCTCCCACAAAGAGCGCGCCTGAGACCAGACCTTCAAGACACCAGTGCCGACGCTATGACGTGTCTGGGGTTAGCACGAGGCAGTGTGGAAAGATGTAACCACACTGCCATACTCACTTGGCCTTTTCAACATCAACCAGACGAATCCACATCGACTCAAGTTTTGCCAAGCTCGCGACGTTCGTCTTCTTAGGACCAGACGCCGAAGCCGATCGCGTAGCCAACGCCGGCGGACTAGGGCCGCCACCCTCCAGGACGACCCACTGCACACGATAAGTCTTGCGGATATGCGAAAACACATGTAGGACATCCCCAGCGCGCTCGATCTTGACGAGTCGAGTGGCATCATCAGACCGCACTGTATCCGCAGCTGACGAGGATGCGTCGAAAGGTGGCGACTTCATGAGGCAAGACAGTAAGGTTACGGCGGTCTCTCTCTCCTGCGAAGCAGATATCGAGGCGGGTACTTCAGGAGAAGTAGGGAATTCGTGGAGGCCTGCTAGAAGACCTATGGGGGCGAATGTCAACCGGCTGTCCACTGAGATGCAGATTGACGGGCCTCCCTCTGGTCGTCGGGTCAGTAGGAACCAGCGATCGTTGCCGCTGCGCCATTCGACGACACTCACAACGTTGAGCTCCTCCCTCTGTTTCTTGCGCTCCACCTTCATGGGGTATGATGTTACCGGCGGTGCATCAAAGCCCTCTAAGACAGGTATCGGGTCACAGAGGACGCAGAGGTCTTCAATATCCCCAAGCTCGCACTCGATCAGAGTCAATATTGTGGCGGACGCTGGTCCAATCATATCATAATCACCTTCTCCGAAAGCTGGTACGCGCGACACCATCGCTGCATCGGACAGCTGCTACAGTCCGGATCTCGAGGCTTGCACACAGTGCTCCCTAGCTCAATGAGAGCCTGATTGGTATCACCGGCGCGGGTTACTCCCTTTACCATGGTTTGGGCGCCCTGCCACAGGAGGTCGAGGGAGGCCTTGCTCTTGGGAGGTGCATGTATCGCGAGGAACCGGCTGACCAAGCGACTCACATTTCCATCTAGCTAAGAAAGCAAGTCAAAAAAGTGATATTTGAGACAGTTAACCATCATCTCTGCTGACCACAGGGACCTGTTCGTTGAACGCGATGGAACATATCGCTCCGGCGGTGTAGCGTCCGACGCCTGGGATCAAGGCTTCCATATCTTTGGCGTTATCAGGGAGGCGACCACCTAACTGATCAACAACTTTCTTCGCCCCGGCGAGGAGGCGGGCGGCTCTTGAATAGTATCCGAGGCCCTTCCATAGACCATTGACGGTGTCTATATCCGACGCGGCCTCGATGATGCAAGGAGGTTAACGACCGTGACCGTGAGAGGGATCGCCAGTCCGACGGCGGCACATACCAATTCCTTGATCGTCGGGAACCTGTTGGGCGTTCGCGGTGTCACCCGGGCAGAAAAAGTTTGGCATGGCTCACCTGCTCATCCACCTGTTGTAGTAAGGGATCACAGTGGCGACTTGCGTCTGCTGAAGCATGATCTCCGAGATCCAGACCTTTTTAAAAAAAAAAAAAAGATGAGGCTTGAATAAGGGAAACACCGGGACAGGTGTTTTAGTCGATGACGCACTTCATAGGCTCGCTGCGCACGCGCGTCCGCGTCCAAGGATGGATCGAACGGTTTCCTCCACGGCATCCCGCGTGCTTCGTGTACGCCAGAGTACCACTCGAGCAAGGAGGGCCTCATCAGATGGGGAGAGGATATCAGGTGCTGCGACGACGAGTGAGGGGTAGCGTAGGTTTCCACCGCCGATGTTTCTGCATCATCACGTCCGTCCGTAGAACTTTTATGCGCGGCTCTCGAGCGCCGCTTGTGCCGAGATACCGTGGCTCTCTTGCGTGTGGGCTCAAAGTCCGATGCACTGTCCTCGCTGGAATAGTCGATGTCCTTTTTCCTCTTTGCCATGTTCACCAGCAGCAGCGGCGCGTAAACCGTTAGGCGGCGAGTACAGCGAGTCGCCCCGAGATTAGTGCGCGCGTAGAAACGCGATTGAACTTGCCAGTGTTGTGTTCAGAACAACGGGACAGACTCGGACTGGGCTGACGTGAATGACACGCTAGTCACGTGCCATTCAACCAGGTATAAAAGACCGCCGTGCAAATTGCCCGACTTTAGGGAATTTTTTTCCCTCAAAACTCGTTTCAATGGACGCGCATTATTGTCCCCCTGCGCTGCAATATTCACACATTGCGTAGGAGCCTACAGCATGTCCAAGAAAAAAGTGCGTCCCAGCTGGAGTATCCTCCTTTCTTTGAAACCGGTGACGGATGGGGTGATGTTCCTTACCGGGGATTGTACAACGAACTGTTTTTTCTATCGAATCTGCTCTCAGCTTCTATTTATTGAACGTGTACATCCTATCTACTGTAGCCCGACTTGTTGGCGAGCACAATTTTTTTTCATGTACGCCCGGGTTCCGCGGTATAAAACGAAATGTGTGTATCTAACGTGAATGACATGATATCTGGGCAAATGTCGCTATGTTTTTCCCCGACCGGTCTCCCCAGCCTACATGATCATGCTTCGATCATGGGTTGGTTCTTTCGGGCGTCAACCTGTTTTCCCGGAACGAAGAACCAACTAAAGGCGAGAAGGACACGCAACCCCGTGCCGATGCCCAGTGAGGCGGGCGAACCAATCGCCTGCAAGATCGCACGACTGCAAAAGCCCCCGACAAATACCGAGGTGACCGCGAGTACCTTGTGGTCGCGCGATGTGACACGACGTCCCACGAACAGCTTCGGGTCCGCCATGAGCTCACACCAAACCGTCGTCAATACGACTTGAACGATGGAAACACGCAATCGTTGGCACTTAGATCATGTCGTGGGGGAGGGACGAGAGAGACGCACTCGTGGTCGCAAATTGCGCGTTGATACGCTTGCCCATGATACCCTGTAAACCCATGCTCATGCTCATCAGCGCCAAACACGCGTACGTGCCCGCACTAGTCCACGCCGGTTCACTGCGCGCCGAGGCGACGCTCCCTTGCCCGCTCTTCCACAGCGAGATCGCGGCACCCATCGTGAGGAGCGCCTGGAAGAAGGTGCCAAGGAATAACCATCCGCGGGTCTTCGCGCCGATACGATCGCCGATGCGGCCGAGGAAGGCGCCGAAGAGAAAGGTGGTCACTGAGGTGAGGGCCTGCTTGTCCGCGAGGTGGAAGGAGGTGTCGCGGTGGCCAGGCGAACCCTGGAAGAGGCGCGCGAGCGCCACGCCAAGCTACAATATGATTGTCACAAGGGTCAACAACTGGGCAAGTGCGGAACGCCGGGAAAGTGCGAGATGTACGTACCTGTATCGAGTTGCCGGTTTGGAACGCGCACCAGACGAATATAGCGGAGAAGGATATCACGTCGCTGCGCGATAAGGGCTAAGTGATCGGGCGAAAAGTACCAGGAGTGAGAGAGAGAGAGGCGCACATCCATCCTGTCATGAAACAATACGCAGCGAGCGGGAGCGTCGAACGCTCCGGATCGACCTCGGTCAGGAGGAACTCCCGAAGCCCGCCGCGCGTGTCTAGCCAAGGTGGTGAAGGAGACAACGCTGCCGTGGACGAGGAGGACACAGGAGGGAGGGCAGCCTCAGCCTCGGCAGCGGCTTCGGCCGCCTTCTTTCTTCCCTCGGGCGACAGCGATAGCGACAATCCGGAGGACATGCTATGCGTGAAGATCGTTCGGCGGTACTGGGAAGAAGGGCTGAGAAGCGAGAGAGGACCCGACTAGTCCGGACGTGGGAGGCACGAAGGACGAGGACGGGGAGGGGGCTGCTGAGCCGGGGTTTTAAGAGCAGAGGAGGTCGGGGGTGCGGAGGTAAGAACGACCCAAGAGGGCGCGATCCATCGCTGGTCTGGCGTTGGGGAGAACAGTCAATCGCTGCACGCCAAGACATCCGGCAGCCGCGCCGAGATGCCTCGTGGCAAACTCTCTTCTCTTCTCCGTTCTATCTCCCTTTCCCCCAACTCAACTGCGCCCATGACTTTTTCATCTCCGTGAGAGTAGTTCCTTGTATTATCAGCGGTTTTGATGGCACCACGTCAGAAGATCTGCGCTATGTCTATCGTTTCGGACACTTGCAGACGGACAGCATGTCTTTACAGTTCGTGTTGACTCCGAGCAGTCTTCTCCCCACCTGTGTTGAGGCTTGGCACTCTTGGTGTGCCTGGTCATTTCTTGGTGGGGTATATCCCCCCTTCGTATTTCCAGAGTTTGCCGTCGCTAACCGTACGTACGGAGAAATGAACGATAGATTAAATGAACGGACGGTACAGGCTGTATGTAAGAGCACGTATACCACACAAAAAGGAGGCAACAAGGCACGAAAAGACCGATGTCTGCGTACAAATGAATCTCTGAACGCAGTCCACCGAGTTCGAAAGTCCAGGCAAAATGAGATGGGACACGGGATAGCGCATATTGTCCGTTATAAGTAAGTCACCTTCTTATCACTCCATGAACATCTAAGTTCCTCAGAGCATGCCAATGGCAGCACCAACGGCGGCCAGCACACCCGCGGCAGACATCTTGAGGGTTGCAGAAGCACCATTCGACTTAGAGGCACTCGTCGGGGTACCAGTGCTAGAGCTACCAGTGACGGTGGTCGAGGTGGGGGTACTATTGGAGGGGGTAGCAGATGAGGGATACGCAGAACCTAGTGACTTGATTTCAAAGGGCTGCGAAGTGGCAAGAATCTGTTATGCGAGGCAACTTTAGGATGCACTAAAATAAGAAATGAAAAAAAAAAGAATATCGCACGTCTCTCTGATCGCTAGAATTGGCGAAGAGAATTGTATATCCATCCGCTATGGGAAAAGAGAATTCATCCCGACGGATGGTTTCAGAGCAATCACTATTGGCAAGGGATGCGCGGATAGGTAGCGGCGCCGTCAAAATACTGGCGTTCGTATTGTTCAGCCTGCAGGCAACACACTGTGAGTGAGCATGTCTTTTTTTTTTAAAAAAAAAAGGAAGTAATGCGCACAAGACCGTGTATTGGAGAGCCGGGGCGCTGTCATTGCATGTCCACTTGAGAAGATTGTCAGACGAAGCAACTTGGGTAACGCAGTGCGTGAGATTGTGGGGAGAGAAAAGCCTCGAGGGGTACTTACCCCACCATGCGCTGGGCCCGGGGTCGTAAATCTGGAAGGCTGCTGTAACGGAGCCCACAAGGGTGCTGATAGCGGCGAGGGCGGCGAGGCGAGGGCTGAACATTTTTTGCGTTGCTTGACGATTGAAAAAAAAAGGAAGGTAGCCACTCCACTAGGAAAGAGAGCTTCGGTAAGGACAGGACGACTGCGTCGAGCGCGAGACCGTGCTCGTGGATCAAGAAAGTTTAGAACAAGACCGCAAGGAAAATGCTCGAGGTCGAGGCCACAAGGACGATGGGGTGTGTCCAGGAATGCAGGGAATGAAATTGTGGGTGCACAACATCAGCCAGTCATCAGCCCAATAAAAAAATTATTCGCAACTTGCCGCATGCTACAGGGTACTGATATCGCAAGCGCAAGAGAGTAGAGTTGTCCTCGGAGTGAGCTGCAGCCTTGTCGAGTTACGAGCTCAGCTCAGCTCTGGTCAATCGGCGAGGGCATAGATCACTGGATGAACCTTTTGATACCTGTATGCTTTATGGAAGTGATGAATGTCTTGGCTTAATCTCCTCTCCAACCCGTCTGTGGTCAGTTCCACTGTTCCAGTAGATTGATGTCGTAGATTAAATATTGACCAGTGACCAGATGAAACGCACAATTTTGTGTTTTCACATGACTTTGCATCATGTGATTTCTGAGCGAAATTGCCGAAATTCTCACGTTTCTCCGCTTCAGGCACTTGCGATTTGCTTGCTTCGGGTGGGCTCTATGCAATGATGGGGACTCTTTAGGCGTACAGAACCAAAATTCGGAAAATGTAGCCATACACGCCAAGTCTCTCACACCTTGGTTGCTCCGTCGCTAGATACTCTCATAGAGTCCCTTGGCCAACAACACACCTCATTTTGTCTACGCCATCTCCTTGGCTATCTCCCTATTTTTACCCATGACAGCAGTTCTTGTATTATCCCCGTTGATGTCCGCAGATTGGGAGATCCTTCTCCCCGCCTCTTCACAAAGCTTGGTGTCCCGTCATTTCTCGGTAGGGTATATTGCTCATTGTTCGTAGTGTCAAATTTTGCTGTCACCAACGTATGGAGACAAGCGATGATTAAAGGAACGGATGGTATAGGCTGAATCAAGAATACGGATACCACAAAAGTGGATAATGAACACGTAACGAAAATTGTCTCGGTGCAAAAGCATCTCCGAACGTAGTCCACCGAGTTCGAAAGTCCAGGTGAAATGAATCAAAACATACGGGACAGTGCATATTGCCTGTCATAGTGTAACTTAATCATACCCTCGTGAACTTCCAAGTCCCTCAGAGCATGCCAATAGCAGCACCGACGGCAGCCAGAACACCCGCGGCAGACACCTCGAAGGTTGTTGAGGCACCATTTGGCCTGGAGGTGTTCGTTGAAGCGGAACCACTACTAGTGCCGGTGCCGGTGCTGGTGGCAGAAGCACCGCTGGTCGCGGCGGTGGGATCATCGGTAGGCGTAGCAGATGTTGAAGGATACGTCGCGCCCAAAGCCTTGACTTCGAAAGGTTGTGAAACGGCATAGACCTATCGGGCGAGGTGAGTTGCGGAAGTGGTAAAAAGGGGATGAAAAGAGAGTGACACACCTTCCTCTGATCGATGATGTCGGCAAAGATGAGCGTATACCCTGTCGCTGGGGTCAAAGAAGCTTGTTGGACCCCGATAATGTGAGCGCAGTCAGCATTGGGAACGTTCGCAACGATAGCTTGCGCCGCCGTCAAAATAGTGGGGTTCGTGTTGTTCACCCTGCAGGCAACACACTCTGAATGAGCATACATGTCTCGGTTTAAAAGAAGAAAAATTGCTGCGTACAAAAGCTGGTACGCATTACTTGTCGAAGCAGGGGGGTTGTCGTGGCAAGACCATGAAATGACATTCTCAGACTGGGCAACTTGGGTAAAGGAGGGTATGAGGTTCTGCTGAGAGAAAACGCTTCAAAGGGGCACTTACCCCACCAGAGGTTGGGCCCACCAGGACTGAGAATTTGGAAGGCCGCAGAGGCAGAGCCAACAAGGGTGCTGATGGCGGCAAGGGAGACTAGAAGAGAGGTGAACATTTTCAATGTCGCCTACGGTTGAAAAAAAAAAAAGGGAGAAGCCACTGGGAAAGGGGAGCGTGGAAAAGGAGGGGACGAGTCGCAACGAGCGAGTCTGTGCGCGTGAGACCAGAGAAAACAGAAGTTCACAAGAGCCGCAGGAAAGCCGCCGGAGGTTTAATGTGCGAAGAAGGGAAACCGTTTCCCCATTTCGTGCAAATTCAAGCGCCTTGAAGACCTCCCACGTGAACCCATGGACCACGAAGCTTGGGGCCGTTGTTTGACAACAACCAACGGAACTTAGAAGCAGGGCAAATGCGACTAGCGCCGGAAGTAACGCCAAGTAACCTAAGAGCTCGGAGCCAAACAGTCTAGTCATCTTGCCCGGTGATCAATGTCTGTGGAACCTTTTTTTTGTGCACTCTATCCTCCTCTCCATCTCATACGAAACATCACGAGCTTTACAAGCCCGAGATCGGAGGAGTGGGAGCGGAAATGAAGGTAAGGGGCCCTTGTTGAGATGTGACTGTGACGAATTCTGTCACATCGGTCTGACAGCTGACTGACGTCAAATCGTCGGACGCGTCAGTTTCGGACTATGTTACGTACTTGTTCGGGTGACATGCCCTGGTCTTAGATTGGCCTCTGACAATGGTCCATGGCCCGTCGTTACAGCGCCTTTTTTGACACCGTTTTGAAAAATCATCCGCGATGCGCGCGACGCAAATACGGCATCGCCTGCGGGCCGTTCTCTCCGCTCGTTCCTTTTACGCGATATGCATCGTCTCGGAGGCGTAGGCATAGCCGCTCTCCAGCGGCAACAAGAATCGTTCAGGTCTTTCGATGCCCTCTCCGACGAGCTCTCCAGTGCCCAAGTGGAGAACCTCCACGCCCAGCTGGATCAGTTCCGCCCGCGCTTACGCACTTCGCGAAGCACCATCGCGCGGACATACGCGGCGACCCGCGCTTCCGCCGCGAGTTTCAACAGATGTGCGCGTCCATCGGCGTCGATCCCCTCGCCGGCCCGCGCCGCGGCGGGTGGTGGGAAGAGGCACTCGGGCTTGGGGATTGGCAGAGCGAGCTGGGCGTCCAGGTCGTCGATGTCTGCGTGACCACGCGCGAGCGCAACGGTGGACTGATCGAGCTTGCCGAACTCGTGCGCCTCATCAGCCGTTTGCGGGACCTCGAAGGTGGTGGTGCTGGTGCCATCACGGAGGAGGACGTGGTGCGCAGCATCCAGGCGCTCAAGCCACTCGGTGTGGGATATGAGGTCCTCGAGGTCGGCGGCCGCGGTGCGCGGAAGATGGTGCGCAGCGTGCCGAAGGAACTTGATGCGGACCAGATGGTTGTGCTCGCTATCGCCGCTGAGCAAGGAGGGAGACTGGACGAGGAGTTGTTGATCCGGAGAAACGCTTGGACGACTGAACGCGCCAGGGCCGTGCTGCAGAACATGCTCCTCCGCGATGGGACCTGCTGGTTGGATGAACAAGACGGTCCTGATGGCACAGGGCGGGCATACTGGATACCCGCGGCGATGCAGTGGGATGACTGACCATATGCTGTAGGTGGTGGCGCAGACACATAGCATCCTCAACTGCCTGATTTACGTTCGTTCTTTTATAGGTCACTGGTGAATGCACCCGAAGACATCCTCAGTTAGGTCTATGTAAACTGTACTGGTGGGCAGCTTGTTTTTCCAAGGCATCGAACTATTGTATTACTTCACTGGGGTGACATAGCGCACGTACAGTGACGTACTCCATCCATGGGTGTACGACTACCCTTTCATTAAATTAAATGTACCGTACCATCAAACCTCCGCGGAGATCCTGTAGTCCTCGTTCCTAGTGGGATTTTAGAAGTGCTTTAGTTGCAGTGGCCAGATCTCAGTAACACAGGACGCTGGAGAAGACGCTCCTGAGCCGCACCACCTCGACCAACTCTTACGCCTAAGCCTTATGCCGGGCCTTGAGCACACGTCCCGTCTCCTCCAAACTCTGGGTAACGCCGAGCGCTGGAGGAGGATCTTGCCTCTCTGACCGGGGAGGACGAATTGTAATCATCCAGACATTGCTGGTACCAATCGTGTATGCATTCGACATAGCTAGACCTGCAACAGTCTAAAAGTGGATGATAGGCAACGAGGTATGGCTCACCCTCTGACCCGAGGGGCTTAAAGCCCTGAATGGAGTAGATCCGTACTGCGGAGTAGAGGGAAGAACCAGTGTCAGAGGTTGCGAGGCGTCCGAGTCAGTCATGAGGCCGTTGGTCGCTAGCACCGCTGCCCGGCGTTCGATCCGCTGCTAATGATGGGATCTGGATACCATACGTAGTCGTCGTCAGGAAAACGCCCCATCATCGGGATTGAACCAACCGAGGTTCTATTTTTCCGGTATTTTATCACCTAGGTTTGGTGAATCTGTCACCCTTACACGGGACCTAAGTTTCTTGTTATGCCGGACAGTTTACGGATATCCTACCACTGACAGTAGGCCTGAGCATCCAATTCGAGTGCGCTTTCAGGATGTCAAGTTGGGGTTTGGGCCCGGGAGTCTTGGCCTGCCTGCCAGTGAGGACCCAGCGACTTTTTCAGTAATCCGCATTTGGAGCAAGCAGATACAAGATCGCGCGCGGGCTGTGAGTACATGCCGTTGAACCAGGTCCGAATTAACTGTGAGATGTATGTGCATGGGGGACTGCCAGTTGGTTAAGTTAGCACCATCTGCGCGGATGACAAAGCAAGCCCCGCGATAGTTCCTTGTGACCCTCCATGTATGCCTGGGCGTAGACCGACGACCATCTTTTCATCCCTGGACCATGCGACGCGTACCATCAAAGCACCGCGACGATCTTATACCCGGCCCTCATCCGCAATAGATTTCCAGTTCCGAGTCAGTCGCGGTGGCCAGAATCTATCTGAGCGATTCCGGAAGCTGGAAAAGACGCTGAGGGCGAGACACGACCTCAGCCACACTGTCACGGAAGCTTCACGACGACCTCTAACGCCGGTTCCCTCCTCTACTTCGCAGCAGCAGCGGCCCTCTGTAGCCACCTTCAGAGGGTTTGTCATACCAGAGGTCCCCAAGGCCCCCGAGCCAGATGGTACGTCATCCGTTTCCCGTCATCGCGACCACCCTCGTGCTCACAATTACATAGAATGCTGCATGTCTGGCTGTGCCATATGTGTGCACGATATATACCAAGAATCCCTAGACGAGTATAATTCCTCCGTGGCGGCCGTCCGCGTGAACCTCGTCGCTTTGAACGTGCCCGTAGAAGAGTGGCCGGAGACGATTCGCCCGGGATCGGAGAAGCGCACGTCTTCTCAAGCGTCTGGAGTCAGCCTGAGCGCATTTGAAGAGGTGGAACGTGCGCTCAAGGCACGCCGTGAGGCGCAGGCGCAGAGTTAGTAGCTAGCCCGCTCGCAGGCGTCGGACCCGCTGCTGATGTTGGGATTTGTCTCGTGCGCAGTCGTCGATGCCCATCAAGACCATCTTGATGAGTCGACCACCCGGAGACGTAAGGGGCGTCGTTTAGGACGGAAAATATTAGATTTGGGTGCTTTGTACGAGGGCCTGCAATGGGTTCTCTTTAGCAATAAATAACTGTGCCTCTCACCTTCGCACATCCACTGACACGTGACCACCACAAGTGTTGCTGCCAACCCTTTGATCAGTCGACATGGCTTCATCCTCTGATACAGCATTGAAAACATTTTCACTGACAAACGACGTCAGAGAGATACCGCCGCAGGATGAGATTTACAAGTTCGATGTAGAAGCAAATAGGCGGCTGATCCGCGAATCGCCATGGACAAGCGAGTAAGCCTCCTGTCCTAGGTGGTGCTTTCCTCGGAGTGGGCACGCTGAACGACTTCGCATAGTCCTCACTATTTCAAGTCGTGCAAGATATCGGCGGTTGCTTTGATAAAAATGGTGCATTTTGACCTCCCCTCTAATCGTCGGTGGATACGTGCATACTAACTGGATGACATGGTGGGTGGCGGTGGCATTTTCAGGTTATACATGCGCGTTCGGGTGTGCCATGGGAGATCATGGGGCTCATGCAGGGAAAGGTGGTCGGGCATTCTCTCGTGATCATGGACTCGTTCGCGCTTCCCGTCCAAGGCACAGAGACGCGTGTCAACGCGGCGAACGAGGCGAACGAGTACATGGTCCAGTACATTCAGGAGTCAGAGAAGGTGCGTGTGATAGCCTACGGACATGATGGCGGATAAATTTCACCCCCAACGCCCTTTGACTTGTAGGTGGGACGGCTGGAGAATGCAATCGGCTGGTATCACTCGCATCCTGGGTATGGCTGTTGGCTCTCGGGCATCGACGTCAACACGCAAATGAACAACCAGAAGTTCACTGATCCATTTGTCGCCGTCGTGGTGCGTCGCTGTGCCCCGCCATCTCACTCAGTGCGGCCCTGATGGCCCGTGGCACAGATCGACCCGAATCGTACGATCTCTGCCGGACGGGTGGACATCGGCGCCTTTCGCACTTATCCCGCGGGGTATTCGCCGCCCAATGCATCGGCTTCTGAGTACCAGAGCATCCCGCTTCACAAGATCGAGGACTTTGGTGTCCACGCAAATCAATACTATTCGTTGGATGTGCAAATCTTCAAGTCGAGCATGGACACGGAACTGCTCAGTTTGCTGTGGAACAAGTACTGGGTCAACACCCTCAGCCAAAGCCCATTGATCTCTGTGCGGCTCTTGTGCATTCTCCACCTCGGCGTCGATCCTTACGAGTTCATTAGAATCGGGCATATGCTGCCTCTCAGCTCACCGATCTCCATCAAAAGTTAACCAAAGCGGCGACCAATGTACCCCAGACGAAGCCAGTGGTTCCGCCCCTACCCCCTGGCGAGAAGGGCGGTTCGACGAGCAAAGTAAGGGTACCTTTCCTGATGCCGGGTGTAGTCTGAGCTGATACTTTGCCATCGTCTCAGAAGACCGAATCTAAGAAAGACGTCGAGAACCAGCTCGCGAAGAATGTGAAGGATAGGTCAGTGCACTCTTCCTTAAGAAGAGTATTGACTGATACCCATCGTCTCAGTACTAAGATTGCCATGGAGGCGCAACATGGACTTATCGCGCAGGTCATCAAGGATATCCTGTTCTCTAGTCGGCCAGGCCAGGCATCTTCGCAGCAGATTGCATCCCTTGATGAGACTGTTGATATGGCGATTGGTTAATGGGGTGGATAGCGTCGAATTTCCTGTATTTGTAACCGTCCACCGTGTAGCTTACTCTTTGCTGCGCCAAGCTACGGGTAATATTCAGACTCAGTCACCAGTCACCAAACACATGGGTGCCACAACAAACCCAAATAAATCTACAAAGCCACACAGGCCGTTGTCGTCGTCCACAGCGTCCACACATCAGTTCTCAAAGTTCTCGCAGTAAGCATCATTACCGAAGGCCATCTAAACACGTCGTCGTTGCATTCCTTGAATGTTGTCGTCCAATTTTGCTTGACATGCGATGGATTGCGTTATTACCAGAAGGATGTCAATCTGACCCAATTTCTAGATGGGCCTTACCGAATATCAAGTTGTCGGCCGCCACCTCCCAACGGAGAGCGAACCCAATCCCAAGATATATCGAATGCGCATCTTTGCGCCCAACGAGGTCGTCGCCAAGTCACGATTCTGGTATTTCCTGCGGTACGTCAGGATATGCCACCGGCCAGATTCGCCATGCTCATTTGGGACATTTTCTAGACGGCTGAAAAAAGTCAAGAAAGCCAATGGAGAGATCATTGGGGTGAACGTTGTTAGTACATTATCCGCGTTGTCCCATGCAGCCCTCAAGAGGCAGGCGGACGGGAATGCTGACCATTGCATATCGAACATCGCATTTGCCTCGTGCGTCCGCCGTGCTCTGCGAATTTTTTTTCTAGATCCACGAAAAGAAACCTTTGAAGGTTAAGAACTTTGGTATCTGGCTTCGCTATGACTCGCGTTCTGGCACACACAACATGTACAAGGAGTTCCGTGAGCTCACTCGCGCGGATGCAGTGAAGTCTCTTTATCAGGACATGGCGGCTCGCCACCGTGCTCGTTTCCGCTCCATCCACGTGTGTAACGTCTTCATTGATGGGGACCGACCTATTTAGGCACTGATCATGTTTCATTGATGTAGATTCTTCGTGTCGTGGAAATTGCGAAGACAGAAGATGTCCGCCGGCCATACATTAAGCAGCTCCTTGAGCCTGGCCTTCGCTTCCCGCTTCCGCACCGCGTCGGAAAGGCCCGTTCGACGTTCGTCGCCCACCGTCCGAGGACCTTCTGAGCATTTTGCGGCCCGGGGAAAAAGGAGACGCTTCCTTGAAAGCTGTCACGAGCATGAAAGCCTATGTCATTGGTGTATGTAGACAATGTATGGAGCATGCTCCTAGTCTATATTTAGTCCGATGGCAAATTCGCTGGTCCACTCGGTGGTCCGTGCAGTCGACGCATGTTGACCAGGTGTGAGGAGGTCGATCCGGGAGGTGCCGATAGTAGGCTTCCCTCGCCGTTGAGCATGGGGTGAACACAGCTTCGACCGTCTGCCTGGAAATGATGGTGGTGACAGCGCTTTGACAGACAATATTGAACGAGAACGAGTTTACGGCACATCCGCCGGTGACAACGCCGCCGTAGAAGTCCGATTACCCACTTCTTGTCCGCCTTTCCCTTTTCCGAACCCCGAATCGCACTATCTGAACATCCGTTTAGCATACGAGGGCGATGACCGGAAGGGTTTTCATCACTGTTCTCTACCGTAGCTGTGATCGCTTTGCGAGGATCGGACAGCGGGCGCTTGTTGGTTGGTTGCGCCTGGCCACTGATTGTCAAATTTACACATCTGTCCAGGTCCTCCCGGCGTCCCCATATCAAGGCAGCATAGCTTCATTGCCATAAAGCCCAGCCCTGTCCAGCCCTCTTCACGAAACGAAGCAAAGAACCGTTCGTCGTCCTCGTGCCCTTTCTCCCTCATCTTGACGGTTATCTAGGCCGGGTCAGTCACCCCTTTACGGGAAGAGCGGCTCGTCGGGTACGGTGCGACATCATCCGGCTCCACTTCCCACATCACATTACGCGCTACAGGGAGCAGCGGAGAGAGGAGCAATTTCTGCCCGCATCAAGACATACGTTGCCAACAGCACTTGTTGGCACCCGCTCGGACCTCCGTCGTTACCCACAAATATTTAGTTCACTCTCCGTTCGTGAGAATCGCCTAAAGGCCGTTCTAGTTCACACTTCCACACCAAACTGTCATAAATTCTTGCCCCTCTCCCCCTGAGACGCACATTTCTGCCCCGCCCACATGGACAACGACTACCCCACTCCACCGCATCGTAATGCCTCCCTCCCTACGTTCACCAGGTCCCTCCCGGTAGAAATTGCGGTGCTGCCCGCGAGCACGCGCACCTCGTTCACCCGTGTGGACAATAACACGAGGCCTGGAAGCGTTGCAGGTGACGACGATGCGCGCGACGAGACGGCCCCCGGTTGCAGCGACGACGGCAACGGCGACGGCGGCGGCGGTGGCGGTGGCGGTACTGCACGTGCGCTGCCGCCCGCGGACGAGCAGCCAGAAGGAGCAGATGCGGTGGTGACGGTTCCGCAAGTGCCGCAGACTCTCTTGCAGTTCTTGCTCGTCACGGGACGTCGGAGGGCGATGGCGTTTGATCCTGAGACGACCGTCCGCCGCGTAAAGGAGCTCGCGTGGAGCACTTGGCCAAACGGTACGCTCCTTCCCCATCATACCCCCTTCCTTTCGCCCCACGGTCCCCAAAATTTCTTTCACCGTTTCTCTCTTGTTCACGCGCATATGTTCACGCGCACATCCGTGTGCGCTTGGTTCTTATCGCGCTCCCGCAAATGCTCCGGGCCCAATGTCCGGATCTTCCTTTTCTCCGCTTTTTTTTTTCCTTTGTCTTTTTTTTCTTGTTTTGCTTCGCTGTTGGAGGGAACTTTGCCAATTTGACTGATATGGAACCCCCCTCCCTTTTTGCGTTAGATGGGCAAGAAGAGCGTCCGCCTGCACCCTCATTTTTACGCATACTCTATCTGGGCCACATTCTCCAAGATGACGATACGCTCGCACGTACGTGTTTTCTGTCCCAAGTTGGGGAAGGACGACGAGTTTGACCCTATATCCATCGCGCAGAGCTCAAGTTCCCATCTTACACCCCCCCTGAACCTGCTACCCCTACGATCGTGCATCTCTCCATACGCTCGTTCGTGCCTCGAGAAGACACGGGGCTGAAGAAGAAGCGTCGGTTGTCGCGGTTGGATGCAAGCCTGTCTCGTGCAGATACGTCACAAGAGCATGGCGGAGGTTGCTGTTGCGTTATCTGTTAGCGTGACCAATAGGGTGGTATTTTGGGACAGTCCGAAGCCTCCGCATGGCCCCAACTAGACCGAAGGGACCCGTATCTATGGCCCCTACAAGACGTTCTAGGACCTTGGTCACCTGGTCGGCTTATCCCGCTCCCTCATTCTTGCAACTTACCATGTTTCCACTTCTTTCTTATGACGCGCGCTTCACCCTTTTCCTCATAACCTAAATATTCTTACTTGTATAACGACTAATGTCGCTTGGTTGTGCTGATTAGCTATATACCAGCTGCATGTCCCATTGCCCTCATGATACTTCTCCCGGTCTTCTACACTGCATTTTTCACTGACGACGACCTTACAAACATGTACTTTTTATTTGGATATGGTCTTTATCATTGGCTATGTTGTACAGGTGGACACGAGAAATTAACGGACATCGACACGACCATGATCGCCGTCGTGCCGCTCGGACCTGACGTACCGTTGGGGTGGTGAACTTTGGATTGGGTAAGAAGGAAAACGATGTCAAGGAACCCGAGCACGTTCGGCCCCGCCCCGACTCCGGGTTACAGGGGATGCATGTCCGGTGTTGGTACAATGACACAAGTGTCAAAAAAAGTTCTTACTAGTTGGCCAATTAGGTAGGGTGGGATTTCGTTGGAAATTTGCAGAGATGCATCCGAGTTGCTGCTCTAGTAGTGAAGCTAGTGAAGCCTAGGGACGCTCGCTGGTCACGTAACCCCACCACCCTTTTCATTGGATGCAAAACCACGAACCGCCGCTGAGGCCGTTGAGGACTACGTAAGATCAATGCATTCCGGGCCCGGTTCCAATCCGAGAAATAGGCGTCGACAAAGTCACGAAGTGTACAGCCTGTAACCCGAGTTATGTGATGCGCATTGACATATACAAATGGAACACTCACGAGGGTTGAATGCCGAGCTGAAGGGGGATGGAGCTGAAAGAGTTCCGCTAAAAAAGGATCAAATGGCTCAGGCCGGGGTGGGACGGAGGAATGTTTTAGCTACAGTGCGTTGAGCAGTCCGATGGTGCAGGACGAGCGTCCGTCGCCAACGGAGGAATCGAGGGGGGTACTGTATCAACCGCATGATCCATACGGATTAATCGGACTAACCCCTCCGAGGAACTCGGTTGTGATCAAACGGAAAGGGTCGGGTCCATTGGATGTCAGCGCATCAAATATCACTGTCGCGAATAGAGAGCAGGCGTTATGTACAAGCCGAACTGGGTGCGTCCGACGATGATTGGCTGTCCGATGTGCGCCTGTCTTGGTGATCATCGGGATCATGAGCGCCTTGTCATCGATCGGGGAGAGAACGCAAGCAATGGCCAACGACGATTTGAGAAGTAGGTCGGTCTGGTGTTCACGCATGCGCAAGAGTGGCCCGGCGTTGTAGGAAAATGGGCGACAAAAAAAAATGGTGCAGTGGAGAAACGGGGAGGCGAGAGGAGGCGAGAATCGAACGGAAATGGTGCAATACAATGCATGCGTCTGGCGCGTGAGAAATTTGGGGATGTCCAGTAATTGCCCCCATTCGAGAGAAAAATAGATCAAAGATTTCGGGTCCTGATAAATACCCGTTCCAACATCCCATCTGTCGCCTGCCCTTCTTTTCCTCCTTTCCCGGTCCTATCTTAGATTTTCTCTCTCTCTGTTCCTCTCCTAGAACTGCGGTCATGTCTTCCAAAGGTACATCGTCGTTTCTGTATCATCCTCTCGCGCATATACTCACCCTCGCTCCGGAACCTTTCTTTAGCCATCCGTGAATACGACGCGAAATTACTCTTGGCATATTGGCTCGAGCGCGCTCCGCCTGTGGATTCCTCTGCCAAAGTTGCCACCAACTTCATTTACCCCGCACCAAAGGTTGCTCAGGTCTCCTGGGATGCCGGAACCAACACCATCACTCCCGACACCCAGCTCCCCAGCTGGGTGTTCACATCCAAGCTCGTTGCAAAGCCTGACCAGCTGATCAAGCGTCGTGGCAAGGCGGGCCTGCTCGCGCTTAACAAGACTTGGGAAGAGGCAAAGGAATGGATTGCTGCCCGTGCGGGAAAGCCTCAGAAGGTGAGCAGTACGTTCTCTACACTTGTGTCTGGGGTCCGTCGCTATCGTTGGGACTTGGACAAGGCCAAGACATGCCCATTGTTAGATCAGTGCCAGCTTCTCGGCGATCTACTTCTGGGCCGCCTTATCTTGCTCATCTTTGATGTGACATCCTGAGCGTTTATATGTGCGGGGATGATTGTCCACGTTTTAGAGTTTCACACTCAAACGTGACCGAGATGGGCGGGCAGGCGGTCCTCGTGGTGTCAGTGCGGGCTTCACGCATATGCGCACGTGACATTCAACATTCCTCCCACATATCCCGATTTTCGATTTCCAGACGTTGTGAGCTCACAGGTGATTCTACCCTCAGGTCGAATCAGTGACTGGCACCCTCTCCAACTTTATTCTCGAGCCCTTCCTCCCTCACCCATCAAGCGCAGAATATTATGTCTGCATCACATCCCAGCGCGAGGGTGACACTATCCTCTTCACCCACGAAGGTGGTGTCGATATCGGTGATGTTGACGCCAAGGCACTCAAGCTGGACATTCATGTTGGCGGGCCTTTCCCCAATCGTGACAAAGTCACTGCCACTCTCCTTAAACACGTCCCTCCTGAGAAGCAGGATACTCTCGTCGACTTCCTCTACCGACTCTACTCCGTATATGTTGACCTCCATTTTGCCTACCTCGAGATTAACCCTCTGGTTTGCCTTGATGCTGTCGACGGTGGTCGGCCCACGATCCACTACCTCGATATGGCAGCTAAGCTAGATCAGACCGCGGACTCCATCTGCGGACCCAAGTGGGCGATTGCGCGTGATCTCACTGTCTACGAGACTGGCTCTTCCCGTACTGTCACACAAAGCAAAGCCGTCTCCGCTGACCGTGGACCCCCCATGGTAAGCCTGCACTCAGCACTTAGCATGATCCTTTAGCCTAAGAGGGTGTAATCCCAGGTCTGGCCGGCGCCCTTTGGTCGCGACCTCACAAAGGAAGAGGCTTACATCCAAAAGCTCGACGGTTCGACTGGTGCTTCGCTTAAGCTTACTGTTCTCAATCCCGAGGGTAGGATATGGACAATGGTTGCAGGCGGTGGTGCTTCAGTCGTCTACTCTGACGCCATTGCGGCCCACGGTTACGCTCATGAGCTCGCAAACTACGGAGAGTACTCTGGCGCTCCTACAGAAGGCCAGACATATGAATACGCGAAGACTATTGGTGAGTGTAGTTTTCTATATAGTCTCCCCAGTGTCTTACATCTCGCAGTCGACTTGATCACACGCGGTAAACCGCATCCTGAGGGCAAGATTCTGATCATCGGTGGTGGCATCGCCAACTTTACGAATGTCGCAGCGACTTTCAAGGGCATCATCCGCGCTCTGCAGGAATACAAGACCCCCCTGATCAACCACCAAGTCCGTATCTACGTGCGCCGTGGTGGCCCCAACTACCAGGAAGGTCTCAAGGCGATGCGTTTACTAGGAGAGTCTCTTGGCGTCCCAATCAAGGTTTACGGACCAGAGACACATATCACCGAGATTGTCCCCCTTGCTCTTGCCGTGAAGCGCGAGACTACGCCCGTTGCCCCCTCCGTCCCTCCCACCTCTCCGCCTTCCCCTACGCCTTCTAAAACAGCCGGGACGTCGGAATCTCCCGCAGTAGGCACAATTCAACCTGATGGTGGTCGTTCGCAACCCAACGATCAAATTGTGCGGTTTGAGACCACCTCTAGCCAGAGTCGCCCTTCGTACCGCCCCTTTGACGCGACGACCCGCTCATTTGTCTACGGTCTTCAACCCCGTGCTATTCAAGGCATGCTCGACTTCGATTATTCTTGTGGGCGTCAGGTTCCTTCGGTTGCTGCTATGATATATCCTTTCGGTGGTCACCACATTCAAAAGTTCTACTGGGGTACTAAGGAGACGCTCCTCCCTGTGTATACATCTGTGGACGACGCTGCGAAGAAGCATCCCGACGTTGATGTTGTGGTCAACTTTGCGTCTTCGCGCTCTGTCTATTCCAGTACACTCGAAATTCTCACATATCCCCAGATCAAGGCCATCGCCATTATTGCGGAGGGTGTTCCAGAGCGTCATGCCCGTGAAATTCTCCATCTTGCGCAGTCCCGGAAGGTTCATATCATCGGTCCCGCCACTGTCGGTGGAATTAAGCCTGGCTGTTTCAAGATTGGAAATTCAGGAGGAATGATGGACAACATTATCGCATCCAAGCTCTACCGCCCAGGCTCTGTTGGTTACGTTTCGAAATCTGGTGGCATGTCAAATGAGCTGAACAACATGCTCTCCCTGTACACCAATGGCACTTACGAGGGTATTGCCATCGGTGGTGATCGCTACCCTGGATCCACGTTCATTGATCACCTACTCCGTTACGAGGAAGATCCGGATTGCAAGTTGCTTGTCCTGCTCGGTGAGGTCGGTGGCATCGAGGAATACCGTGTCATCGAGGCGGTCAAGGACGGCAGGATCAAAAAGCCTATTATCGCTTGGGCTATCGGCACTTGCGCAAAAATGTTCGCAACGGAGGTTCAATTTGGGCACGCCGGTTCACTCGCGAATTCGGATAGGGAAACTGCGGATGCTAAGAACCGTGCCATGCGCGAAGCGGGCTTCATCGTACCTGAGACGTTTGAGGACCTTCCTCAAGTGCTAAAGGAGACGTATGACGCGCTCGTGGGCAAAGGTGTCGTCAAGCCCGCCCCTGAGCGTGACCCCCCTGTCATCCCCATGGACTACAAATGGGCACAGGAGCTTGGCCTCATACGTAAACCCGCCGCATTCATATCAACTATCTCGGATGAGCGTGGTCAAGAGCTTATCTACGCTGGCATGCGCATCACAGACGTATTCAAAGAGGACATTGGTCTTGGCGGTGTCGTCAGTTTACTCTGGTTCAAGCGCCGCCTTCCGCAATGGGCAGCTAAATTCATCGAAATGGTACTCATGCTGACGGCTGATCACGGTCCCGCTGTCTCTGGGTGAGGCGATCTCGGTCCTGTTCTTTCCTATATTAACATGACCCACAGCGCAATGAATACGATTGTCGCCACGCGTGCGGGCAAGGATCTTATCTCTTCCCTCGCGTCTGGTCTCCTCACCATCGGCAGCCGATTTGGTGGCGCACTCGATGAAGCTGCTTCTATGTTCTCCAATGCCCGGGATACTGGTCTCACCCCCCGCGAGTTTGTCGACCAATCAAGAAAGGCGAACAAATTGAGTGAGTCTATAGAATAATTTCGTCTTATCCGCATACTGATGAAATCCCTTAGTTTCTGGCATTGGTCATAAAATCAAGAGTGTCAACAACCCTGATCTGCGCGTTCAGCTTGTGAAGGAGTACGTGCAAAAGCACTTTCCCAGCCACTCACTGCTCGACTATGCTCTTGCGGTCGAGAAGGTGACAACCGCAAAGAAGGACACCCTCATCCTCAACGTCGATGGATGCATTGCGGTTTGCTTTGTGGATCTGTTGCGTGACTCGGGCGCGTTCACCCGTGAGGAGGCGGACGAATATATCAAGATAGGAAGTCTCAATGGGCTCTTCGTCCTCGGTCGCTCGATCGGTTTCATTGGTCATCATCTTGACCAGAAGCGCCTCCGCGCACCATTATACCGCCATCCCGCGGATGATATCTTTATCAACATGGCGGACATGTCGCAACCGCGGGTGCTGGGTCGCATCTGAGCGCTTGAAAATACTGAGGAGTTGTGCCGTTGTGCTGGGAAATGGATTCACTAGCAGAAGAAAATTTGTCTCTTGTTACTGTACCTGCGATACGATATACTACGCCTGTTTCACGAACTCTCTTACTCTCTCAATCCCATTTCTTGTTGCTCCGTTGATCGAATTTCCGTGTCGTGGGGCGGTTTGGCGTCCCGTAACACATGTTTCTATTGGCGCCACGAATTCAACATCACACCATCACACGTGCCACTCCCTTGAGTCGCCTGTCGCCTTCAGCCCCACAATCCTCTCTCGAGTCACACAACTGATCATCATTGCCCCACCGAGAGGGTGAAGACCCTCCTCTTGCATGGCTTTGTAGTATCCGCCTGAGTTCTGTCGTTTGTCGAGGTTTCCTCAAAAAGTGCCTCTAGAGGGTATCTAAGTATATTTTACCGTTACAGGGATGCGTAGATATTCGTATACTATATACACGATGGGAACGTCCGAATGCTATACTGACTTTGTAATCTACTATATCCATGGCGCACTCCTTACGGGATATCTAGTGGTATGTCGGATGTCCATGTCCTTTTGCAGGGCCGGTGCTTCGTTGTTGCCTGACAACATGGGTCTCCGCCCTCTGCTCTACTTCGTTGGGATCCTCCTCATCCACGGTCATGCCGAGTTCGATGCACGTGGTGAGCATGACGGTTGTCATTGGTTCGTCGGGGGAAGTGCTCGAATCTGCTTGGCAGGGTGTCGCAGCCCCGTACAGGTTAAGGACGAGGCGTGAGCACAAGGTCACTGAGATGCTGGTCAAAGAGCACACATGTTAGCATTTTTTGGGAGCTGAGGGAGAGCTACAGACCAGCTTGCGGGCGTTGAGAGAAGGCCCTTGGCGGTGGGCTGGGCTCAGGCAAAACCGTATCAGATAATGTTTGACCGACGAGATGCAGCGCGGTGTTAGTTCTTACCGGTGCGAACTGCGTGCAGAAAAAAAAAACTCAGCTCGGAAGAGGCCCGAGGGAAATGATGCGTACGTATAACGTGAGGATGTTTGCGACATTTGTGAGGGCCATGACGCTGCCAAATCGGAGATTAGGTGACCCGACAAACCTTGGCCCCGTGGTCATGCCAAACGAAACTCACGCGAAATAAAGTGCGCCTAGGATGGGATTTTTGAGTGACATTCTCCCTCAATTGCTGTAGTCCACTGACCATCACGTAGGAAAATATCCAGAATTCCCTCCCCGGTCAAGCTGATTTCCATATTGTGCATTTTACGCATCTTGAGAGACCTCATGACTGTCAGAGCGAAGACCATTGCGTCGAACAATGCCTGTGCTTCCCATGCCGTTGCAAGACCTGTAAGGCATCTCCTTTGAGAATGGAACTACACCACGAAGGACGTGGACGCACGGAAGGCACTGTATTAAAACCGTGAGAAAAGTATCTGACGTGGTGCCACGGGCGATAAACGTACGTCGCGTTTGAAAAGACGAAATGACAGCCAGGTGACCCACTTATAATGGGAGTACTACGGTGGCCACCAAACAAAGCCCACTTTCATGAATGGGGCCTTGAGAACAACATAATTAGCACTAAGGAGAGGCTCACACTGGTAATACCGGCCAACGTCAGCCCGAAGCCCACGACCCCAATAATGGCGGTGTAAGAATTATTATACAGTGCGATGATGCGTGTGGTGAGAATGACTGGTTCAATAGTCAGTGGATGGAACCCTGAGCACATGAGCAGCGCACCGGCAACTCCTACTTGATTTACGACTAAAATAAGTTCACGGACACGAGCGATGAGATTACAGCTGTAGACGGCCATGCCCTCAGTTCTCACACAAAAGACTGTTGGCTATACAGGACAGACCTCTGAAGGGGGAGGGAATTCAGATTAGCGGGTGAAGATAGACATGAACCTGACTGTCAACTGACCTCCACGGAGTCACCGAGACCAGCGAGAAGAAGGACGGCAGCTCCGATATTCCCGATAAAGGCGACATAGCGATTAAAGAAAAACAGGAGTGTATTTATTGAGGTCGGTTGAGGCCAGATGTGAGATACTTCTCTACCGAAAGTGAGGAGGTGGTCATAGTAGAGTACCGCTACAGTTTTCGTCAGAGCAGAGGACTGCATATAGAACCCCAACGTACTGAGGCCCAAAACTGCCGGAAGGGAATGCGAGGTCTTGTCAGGAGACAATTCATACATGATCACGAGAGATGGCCGTCGAGCGATTTTCGTTTGTTGGTCGATGATGCAACGAGCATGCAGGGGAGGGGGAATTATGTGTTAACACAGAGCCATTTGCATTTATGCCCATATTTTGTGCCACACGTTTCTTTGCTGAATTGAAAACTACGGCTAAGACCGGATCCGCCTCGAAATCTGTATCGGTGTATAGCATACCCTGCCAATCCAGTGGCGACCGACCTTGATGGTGAGAAAACGAATTTTGACCCGAGAGGAAAGGCTTGGGTGTGAAGGGGTGCGATTAGACCATTATGGTTGGCGTGTAAGGGGGGTTACCATCGCCGGCGGTCAGTACTGTACCGGTCAGTAGTGGGCAATGGCACGGGTGGCAACGGAGGGCAATCGGTAAAGGGATTGCCAAGATACTGCGTTACAAAGGCCCGGAGATCCATCAGCTTGTCTCTGCCATCAGAGCAACCCCATGGTGATCTTGGTTGAGAGGGAGATGACTGTGGCTGTGTACAACGACTGCGTGGTGCCCAAGTGCGGGTACCACGGGCGCTTTGGGCGATCTGTGGTGCCCGGGCATTTTTCTCGCCGGCAATGTAAAGCTGGAACGCAACGACGAAGGGCACTCGTAAAGAACTTTAGGTGCCGCAATGTTCACATCACATCCGCCGCAGTTGATAGACGCCCGTGGGGTGAGAGTATGAAGATTGTGGGGAGAAATGGTCGCTTGTATGTTGCTTGCAACTCGCGCGCGCCTCCCCGTCCGCGGAAAACCCGCCCAAATGAAGGTACCCGGCCTGCGATTCGAGAAAAAAAGGGGGGAGTTCTGCTGGAAAGGGCACTCCTTGCTGTGAAAGTAAACGTGAAACCGGGGTATGGTACGAGTGGCGGCACGCCGGCACGCGATGGGGCGAGCGCCTCTGTCGTCTCGAACGTGCATTAAGGTTGAGAACGTTGAGAGGGTGCGCCGTGTCCGTGTCGTACCCGTGCCCGCAATCTGATGGGATGGGGGCGAGTGAGTCAATGTTCGCGCGCCTTTTTTTTTTTTTTTCCCGCTGGTCCGGTAGATCGCACGCATCGGGGCACACTCCATGATGATGCGTGATGCGTGATGCACGCACGCACCCCGTGTGTCATTGCATTTTCAGGGTTTCCTGGAGGCGAATGGATTGGCCCGCATATGGATGGGCCCGTGCTCTCACATCTTCACGAGCCGCGTGTTTGGCGGCGGCGCCAAGAGATGGTTAGGAGTTCTCCCACCCCGCACCACGCGGATTGTTCATAAAAAGATTCGAGAAGCAGCTGCCTTGGGAAAGGAAATAATTCACTCCACCTCCTCATCACCGCTCGGGTGATCCGATAGGGGGAGCGATTTATCTCTCCGATTCGGTAAAAGCCGGGGGTGCTTATATTCCCCTGGTCCTCAGAGTCGTCCTGTCCACCGTCTCTTGATCCCGGTTATCAAGTGCCAAGCAACCATGTCCAACGTATTCGTATGTTCTGTTCCTGCGATGAATACGTCTTGCAGGGGTTCTTAACAAATCCCGCTCCCTCCCTTTCTTTCATTCCTTCCCTGTAGTTCGACATCACGATCGGCGGCCAACAGGCTGGTCGCATTGTTTTCCGGCTATACGACGAGGTCGTCCCTAGAACCGCAAGGAACTTCCGAGAGCTCGCCACTGGCCAGAATGGCTTCGGCTATGCCGGTTCTGGTTTCCACCGTGTGATCCCTCAGTTCATGCTCCAGGGCGGTGATTTCACCAGACACAATGGCACTGGCGGCAAGTCTATCTACGGCGAGAAATTTGCCGGTAGGTATTTCCTCGTTGGTCCGCATCGTTCACACATGATGTCTCTTTTTTTCCTTCCTAGACGAGAACTTTTCAATTAGGCACGAGAAGCCTGGCCTTCTGTCCATGGCCAATGCTGGCCCCAACACCAACGGGTCCCAGTTCTTCATCACTACGGTGGTCACTGGTTGGCTCGATGGCAAGCATTGCGTTTTCGGTAAATATGAGGTTCAAGATTTCGGTTATAACGCTTCTAACCGTTGCCATCAGGTGAGGTTATTGAAGGCTTTGACCTCGTCAAGAAGATTGAGAGCCTAGGCTCTCAGAGCGGTACGCCCAGGACGACCATTACAATTGCGAATTCTGGCACTGTGTAGAAAACCCCAACCCCCACTTGACACTCTGCTCAGGGGTAGTTGTGCCAGTCGCTTGTGTCGTGTACGAGCTAGGTGGGAAGAATTACAGGAGTCTGCTAAACTGTACCAATACGTGTCCGGTCCTTGTCGCAAGGGGTGTCCTGAATTTCGTTGATATGATCTTATCGATGGGTGTCAACGTGCGATCCATTTATAGACATCGCGTATCGATCATTTACAAATCAAGCACTCCCCCAAACCTTGAGCTGCGATAGTATCAATGAATAAGGCCGCCACGCAACCAGCAGTCGCAGGGAAAAAAACAAAAACAAAAACATTGAGAGAGATGGTGTCAGAATCCCATGGCCTTAAAGAGCGAGCTGAAGACTCCTGGGCCCTTCATGCTATTCCAGTCCTCATCATCATCGTACGATATCTTCACGGACCCATTCTTGGACGACCCAATGACCCCATCGACTTCCTCGCCGTCGTCGCCAGCGTCGGTGTGCCACGTTCCACTGCTTGGCCGCTCGCCAACAAAGTACGTGTGCGTACCGTTGTGGGCGGATAGCGTTGCGGCACGGGCGGAGACCGCGGACGAGAGGTGCACCCGACCGTTATCGGTGTGGAGCGTGAGCTGCCCGCGGAAAGAGCGCGGAATCGCGATGGTGACCCCGCCGTTGTGCGCCCGGACTTCGACGCTGAGAAACGGGCGAGGCTCGACCGTCGACGGGTGGACGTGCTATCAAACACCCGGAAAAAAAAACGCAAAAACACACCACAACCCCAGAGAAAAAAAAAGAAAAAAGCCGAGCAGCGGGCGTAAGCGCGACGTCGAATATTATTTTTATTTTCCCCGAAATTTCTACGCACCACCAGAGCTTTTATGGAGCCGTTGTGGCTGCCAAAGTAGAGACGGACGCGTTCGCGCGCGGACTTTGGGTGTTCGCGGGCCTCGGGGTCCTCGGGGCGCTTGGCCGCGCGGAGGACCCAGACCTCGCCCGAGACGGAGCCGTTGTGCGAGTCGAGCAGCAGATGCGGGGTGTCCTCGCCCGGGGCGCCGACGGGCAGGGCGGAGGCGGGCGGTCGAGGAAGGTTCAGATCGAGGAGGATCTTTTGCTTCACGGAGCCGTTCTTCTCTTTGATGTGGAGGTAGTTCGCCGGGGGGAGATCTGGGGGAAGGCTGGAAGGCAAAGGCGGCGTGGGCTTTGCGGGCGAGGCTTGCGGGGGTGGACTATATGGGGGAGGGTTCTGCGAGGGTGGTTGATGAGCGATGGCTGATAGCCAAGGGAGGGCGCGTGCCCTACTGACCTCGGATGGAGACGAGGGGTGGTGGTGCATCTCTTGGGCGGATTTGGGGGGGTGCTTTTCTTCCGGTTCTGGGAGAATCATGGCAGGAGTAGGGGAGGTGGTGAAGAGGTGTCCTATAAACAAAAGAAAAGGATGCAAGGGCGGCGCATGGGCCCTGCTGCGAAACGATCGCCCTGCGTAGTTCGTCGACTGATGGTGCGCAGCAGGCACGTGTGCTGCGGTGCTGCGAAAAGTGCCCACAATCGTCCAAACGAGGCAGGAGAATTGGAGCTTGTGCACATGGACGGCTGACGGCTAGCGGTCCGCGGCTTAATCTTTGTTTTCTTTTTTGCCGCCTGCCGCGATAACGAGGTGGCCCATGGGCGGAATGTCGTCTTTTTTGCGGACTCGCGGCACCTTCGAGCACCCCCATATATATATGACGAAATGACTACAAAGCTTTCGTAACCACCAGAACCGAGAATCTCAGACTCGTGCACTCATGTCTTCATCAAATTTCTGCAGGCAGTGGGCGACCTCATCCCCGGCCTTTTTCTCGGCGTCAGAACGTTACTTCCGAGCGAGCGGAAGCAGTCCACAGTCCGGGCACGCGTCCGGTGACCCCTAAAGCTCGACCCGCACCTCCCGACACACTCGTTAGCATCCGCGTGCGCTGGTACCGGTGCCCGAGGGGCACGCGGTCGGCTGGCAAATGGCCATCCACCATCATGGCCGTTAGCGCTATCGTCATTGGAATCGTCCGCAGGTCGGCCCCATCCAGGGTCCCGACGTCCAGTGCCAGGCGTGCATGTGTTGCCAGACTTTCGCTCTTTTGGCACGTCCGATGAATCCCCTCTGCATCAGTTTGAGCCCGTACTCGTCGCTGACGATGCGTCGATGAACTATTCGAGCGCGTTGGACAGGGCAACCTCGAAAGGCGTCGATCGAGGTTTCGGACGTTGTGACAGACAAAGTGGCGAGAGACGATTTGGCAGCTCATCAAACGGCAGGGAGAAAGTGATATCTCATATCTCAGCTTACTCCTTTGACAGCTGTTGGTCATGGCGGTGATGTATGAGACATGAGACAAGGGACCGGTGCACACAGACGCCAAAAGATGGGACACTTTCGGGCGCTAGATCGATCTGGCGTGCCGCGTAAAAGCCTGAGGGGCGATCCAGACTTTTAAGCTTTAAGTGAGGATGGCTTTCCGGCGACGGGATCGGGACCCCTCCATGGCTCAAGCTGCGGACGTTATCCCCAATCAAAACCAAGGGCTGGTCTGCATTCTCTGGGAGAAAGACGGAAGGGACGTTGATATTCGAATCGGATCCGGAGAGAGGAACAGGATGATGATGGAACATCAGTGCGGCTGCCAAATGAGCATCAAGCCCTGAATGTGTTCCGACAAGTTTCAATGCACGCCATGCGAACCGAAAAGCCTTGCGCGCTGACAAGTATACGGATGCCGAAGGGCCAAAAGGGAAACTCTGGCTAACCCGGTTGGAGACAGGAGTTGTGCCAGTGTGCCACGACAAGCAGTCTGCGCAGCTGCGCAGAATCGGGAATCCTCACGTGCTGCACCGTGGCCCTTGGCTGGCTGCCTTGCCTCCAGACCATGCGGTGCCTGGTAAGCCAAGCTGGTGGCGCCTGCGAATGAGAAAATGCGACTGCGACGGCAATTAGCTCAGTCAGACACACACGCCCCAGGTACTCCAGACATTCCTAGGAAGCCGCGAAACCCGTTTCGTCCTACAGAGGGATCACATGGACAATGAGTGACAACGAATGTATTATGTCCGCTTAGAGGATGGAGATGTGATTCCGATGCCGGACGATAGTCTAGGTCTAGCCTGTATCAGTACTGACACTGCGCGTCCATCCAAAGGGGCAAACCGGTGACGTACTGGAAATTTGTGCGCCCATGAACAAGCGTTCACGTCGTAGTTGAAACACGTACCCACCCCAGAAGAAGCTTCGGCCCTGGGACAATTAAAACTATGCTGTGCGACCTTTCAGCCCAACCTCTCCCTCGTGCTTTGATGCGTTAATGAAACAGGCAGGATTACAGCATGGTCATTTGACATATTGTAGCCACTGGCGCTCTAGGTGTCGGCGATATTCTATCGGAGTTCTGATATCAGGATATCAGCCATCAGCCACTACTAGGTCTGGCGTAGCACGAGACGAGCACAATCGCCACATGTCAGGAACTCAACTATTTCACATATAAATGGGTCTTCCGAGTCGTATCGAAAGGCCGGAGTCGCCGCAAGACCCTGTTCAGGTTTTGGATAATAGAAGTGTTAGTGCTTGAGCGCATCATTATTTCCAGTTGTCGCACCTACTTTTTTGCTGCTACCAGTGTGAAGGGTGCTGTACCAGCACATGTAGCACGTCTATCTTCTGCTATCTAATCTGGAAGTCAGTGGTGTGGGCGGAGTTTCAAGACCTCACTTCGGTTATCTCCTGATGACCGATCTGCTTGGCACTGTTGGCAGGTCCATTGTGCGAAACACAGCAGAGGTGGATTGATGACATGGGGGCAGACAGACCGTGAAATATGAAATCTGAGTATCGCATAAACCAGACTGAAGGCTGTGACATGTTGTGTGACCGACCTGAGACGTGAAACGTGAGAATGAGACTCTAGTCTATGATTGATGGCCACGTGTGGTCTGCTGACTCTCCTTGGGCCTTGTATGGCCTTCCAAGCTTGCACAAGCTCGAGTTGCTGTTGTTGCAAATCCGTCATAGGGTTCTACCGGATACCCCCTCCGACTTATCTGTGCAGGCGCTAGCCTCAGCTCGGTCATATAAATGCGTGAAAGACGTCGTGCCCGGGCGTAACTTCCGTCCTTCCTTGCCGCTCTCACTGGCACATCTGCTCTCGTCCCAAACATGTCGATGGACACCACGCTCCGGCCAGTCAGTTCCCCACCACGGGTGCGTATCTGCCCTTTCCTTTCCCTCACCCCCAAGCCCGAGATCGGAGCGCTCAATTGTTTATTCCTTCCTTCCTTCCTTCCCCCCCGCCCCCCACTGTTTATTTTAATTTTATTCGATTCGATTCGAGAAAGGCCACCGCTCCGATGAAGGCAGGCGGCAACAAGAACGCGTTGAATCGCGAAACTGGACCGGACGGGTTGCGCGGCTGGAGTTATGGCTTGTTCGACTGCTTCGCCGCGTGTAACCTATGTAACCACACTTTCAATTCGAGTCGACTTTTGCGCTTGCGCTTTGCATGGCTGACCCGATTTTTTTTTGGTTTTCAGGTTGCTGGGCCACATTTTGTCCCTGCGTCGTTTACGGCCAGAACAAGCGGCGATTACGCCATTTGCAGCGCCAGGGCGTTCCTCTGCCGGGCGGAGGCACAAGGATCAACGGTGACTGTCGTGCGTACTGCTGCGTAGCTTTGCCCTGCTTTTTTTGGGTTTTGCAGGTACGTTTTTTTTGAGAGAGAGAGAGATGGCTTAGGTGCCAGTGAGCTGTGCCATTGTCCTGACGCGGTGCGATCTATCAGATGGGCAGTCGCATCGACGTCCGCAATCGCTACGACATTCGCGGAGATGGCTCTGGCGATTGTCTCAGTTCGTTGTGTTGTCGCCCGTGTGCGCTCACGCAGGAACAGCGGGAGCTCGAGCTCGAGGAGAAAAGTTTCTCATGAGGGGGTTTATCGGTTCACGTCTGAGACAATTCTCCCCCCGCAGTTGTATTATTGTTCGCTCATGTGTTATGATACCAGCTCTTACGTTGTTCAACTTAAAGTTCGGCCTATGCTTGATGTCGTCCGACAAGGGTGGAGGGAAAGGTCCCTATATCGTTGGAGCGGGAGAGCACGCCCCTTTTGGGCCGGATCATTGTTATCATGGTGGCGGTGGCGTAGATTGGAGCCATCTAAGCGCTCGCGCTGATGTCCTCACGGCATCCGGGGATAGTCTTTTTCCACCTGTGATCCCATCCAAGTACTAGTTCTTTGCATGTGCACTGGCCTTGGCGAATGGCAGTGGTGCGATCACAAATGAAAGACGCCGATCGATGGAGAACGCCCCGATCACCACCTTGTCGCGTGGTGTACCCCGATCTGCTTTTCAATGACGGCGGCAATAATACCAATCGAAAAGCTTCCGAACTGACCTTGAATAGGGGCAACATGTGGACGCGGTCGTTCGGATCGACAACAGGCGTTGGAAAAGAAGGGACGATATTATTACATCTGAGTTATCTACGTAAGTAGAATCTATTCTTACAAGTTACCGCACTTTCTAGATTGTGGATTAAGTGGATCGTTGGCTTTCATGGGGAGGAGTACAGCCCCTCCAGAAAGGCGACTACATCACCGTGGACATCACTCCGTCCGCCCAATGCACCCTCGGCAATGGTGGGAAGATCCTCTCGTGGGACGTTGTACTGATCAAGGCTTGTTTTAACGCCAAGATCCCTCACAAGCCTAAGAAGGTTCATAAACGCCGAATTCAAAGAACCACAGACACCCACCCGTCAATGAGTTCGCTCAGCTTGACGACGTCGCCCTCCAGCGACCCCGTTGATGGTTGATGCAAGTAGTGCAAGGTACCTGCAAGCCATTGCTTGTCTTCCTCCGAGGCAACTTTGGCCTTTAGATTGACAGTCGGGGCAAGTGTTAAGCACTGAAGGATCGTCAGTATTGCATACCCAACGTCCATCCGCAAGTATATCCTACCGAAGTGATCCCATGCGGTATACCATAGGTTGCGCCGAGCTTATGGCCTAGGGAATGCGATAATCCGAGAGGGCTTGAGGGAGTAGTTAATTATAGGAAGAGCGTGACGAGAATCACGTCGATAAATACCTGTATTGTTCCATCCTCACCGGCCAAAGGCTCATCCATGATGCGACTTGAGCTTCTGTCGTGCGTGAATATCATTGGGGTCCGCCTTCGACTGGGGCAGGTATTTGAACAAATCCACAATGGCCCCATGGCACATGACTTTCAAAGGTGGTACCACATGGGGCCGATACAAAGTCTCGACAGCATGGTCAAGGGCCCGGATTCCAGTAGATAGCCTGTGTGCGTTTTGAGGGGCATTGATCGATCATGAATACGAGGAAAAGACTGACCAAAGCCTTTCGGGTGTGGCGAGTGTAAGTTGCGCGTCGAGGATGACACCAGAAGGCGCCAGGTACTGTGAGCTCACAGCTGTCTTTTCACCGGCGTCGTTAGTATATCCTGCACCAATCTTTCGCAAAGATCAGGATATCTGCGGAGCGGCACTGAAAAAAAGAAGGGCCTCATACTGTATATTCCGCGGCGCTGAGAGTCGTAGGTATGGCGATCTGACGAAGGAACTCTCCGCCGCGCTCCTCATGCAAAAAGTAGATGATGGCCTTCGAGGCGTCGACGGGAGAACCGCCGCCGACCGAAACGATGATGTCTGCGCCGGAAGCCTTGAACGCCTCTATGCCAGCGCGAATCCCAGAAATGGGGGAGTGTTCTCCGATGTCGCGGAACGTGGCCGCATAACGATTCTGCTCGCGCAGGATGCCCTCCACTTTCTTTACGACATCCGTCTGCACCACATGAGCAAGGGCCGGGGGGGCAGAGGTATGTGTGAAACGCACCTTTGTATACAAACTGTTTCCAGTGACCACCAGTGCCTTTGAGCCTCCAAGAGAGTCCAACAACTTGGGAAGGGCGGTCACGACGCTTCCCGGACCATAGTGCACCCCTTCAAGAGTATTCGTCCATGCGTAGTATCCGCTTACTTCCGTGGAGGGGATCTGTGTAGACATGGGTGATAGTAGTGGCTAAGAAGAGGGCGATGTGCTGAGGTTGGTGAGTGAACACCATGACCCTGTGTCGCGCTGCCTTTAAACCCGCCGGTGTCGGTGTCGGCGTCGGCGAGATTCGGCGGATTCGGAATCTACTTCGATATGTGAGCTACTTCGGGGACGGGGACGACAGTAAGGCAAGCCGAGGTGGCAATTGAATTGAGGTGATGACCGAGGGATAAGACTAATGGGGCTAGGAAGAATCACACAATGCAGCAAAAGATACTTAATGTGGACGCCAGGATACGCCGTTGCCGTTGGATGGAGAACATGCAGCGATCGAGTTACGTTCAGTTGGATAGCGTTCAGTTGGATAGTCATCTGTCTGCGTGCTATTCTCTAAATGATGAAAGTAATGCTGCGACCTCTGCGCGCAAATGCTCAAAGATGATGAATGGTGCAGAGTCTTCCCCTCTGGAGCGAAAGAGGTGTTTGCGACAAAGCAACCTCAGCATGCCAGTGGATTTCCTGTTTCCCTCCGCAGAGCGGCCCTCATCCGCTTCCGAGCACACGGTGCGATGCCTTCCGGGTACGGGTGGTAATCTAGTCACCCAGGAGTGAATCGACAATCACTAGTACTGGTCTCTCATTCTTTGGAAGTTAACAGGAAATGGTTGCCCTCCATTCGCTTACAGTAAACGGCACTTAAATAGCACTAAGAAATTAGAAGGCCGAGCTGGACAGAGATGATGCGTCAGTTGCGACTGATCATAATGGCACGATTCTCCTTCAGTCTTCAATAATACCTACCAATCGAAGCATTTATCCGCAGTTATGAAAGGGAAGTTAGGCGACGGAGCACGTCCTGCCCTTCTCTCATTTGGTCTTGGTCTCTGTCGGGCGTCACTTGGTCACGAGAAGACCCGCCTGCAGTGTCGCGTAGTCGAGCTCACTATCTGGGACATGCTCTCGCTAGCATTCGACGGGGCGCCACCAGCGCACTTCAAGGACGGCCAGCGCTTCCAGGTCAGGGTCTTGTATTTCTCGCGGCGCTGAGGCAAGGGTTCGTTTCCTTCGGTTGTTCCTCGCCCTTAGGTTACAAATCCGCATCCGACGCGGAAGAGCTGCGTGGATAACAGCATGGAGCCTAGGGTTCCCGTGTATATCTAAGCACAAGTAAAATGTCACTATGGGACTCTAGGACGCGATCGTATCGCACCTACCAGTTCTAGCCCACACACAACATCAACTATCGGCCTTCATGCCGTAATATCTGTCTCCTTCGCCCTCTTCCGCGATGCAGCACGCGGTCGCAAGCCCAGCCTCCAACGTGGGTGAAGAACACATATAAAGCACATACCTCGTACAAGCAGATACTCATTTCGCGACGGTCCATAGGGAAAGTGCGTGGCCCAGGATTTCAGCTGGAGGGCGTAAATACACCTGTCGCAGTTCCTTCTTCCGCGATAATGTGGTGGCGGCGCGACAAGTGCCGAATGTACATGAACTTCTGAAATAATAATATAAGATTACCCATCACCGCGCTTCGATCAAAATCAACAGAAGTTGAGGATCAGAGGGCCTGGCTCGCGCTCTCAGGTGACGTACGGTGGGTATGTGGCGCTTCTAGAAGAAAGTACTGGCAATCGTTTGGTCCGAGTATTCTCGGGGAACACTGGTACTGGTACTGCTTGACTCGGGTGGACTCGGGAGTCAGGAGGCCATTTGCTCGAGTGCTCTGGGGGATTTGCCACTGCAAATTCCACCGCTGAGGTGGGAGAGGCGACAAATGGAATCCTATTCTGCGTCGCGTTCGACCAACTACTGTAGTTTGGTTGAAGGGGAGGCAGGCAACGCAGGACACCGGAGTGAACGCCATCGGTCCACGGTGGTGCCACATCACAGTGATTAAACAGGAAAAGGAAATATCAATCAACCAATCAGATCGCGCTTGTCAAGCGCCCTCACTGAAAATTTGAGAAGTCTTTGCAGGCCACCTCAACTGCATGTCTTAGCTTTACGAGTGCACATTTCACTAACCAGTTTATTGTGTCAACTACTCACTGACAAACGTAAGTACATTATTTCAACCAGAACAATACAGGGGGTCTCGTAAATCCGAACTGCAATGATGCTAATAAATGAATGTAGGTAAGGAGATAGATGTAAACAATGTGGAGGTGGGGAATCGTAAGTAAAGTGAAGGTGGGCGTTGAAAGTAAAGTGCAGGGGGGGGCAATGTAAGTAATGAGTGTAGCAAGGGAACGTAGGGACAAAGTACAGTAGGCGGATGAATGTTAAATTGAACGTGAATATGTCCGAAATTTCGCCAGGGCTATGGTATAGGGACTCAAGGCTACAACCTTGGATCATTAGAGTCGGATGATAGGAATATACATATAGGAACAGTCACAAAGGCGCCTATGACAGCGGCGGCGATGCAGACCGCGTAGAGGATGTAGCCCAGTTCAGTGACCGAGAAGGGTCCCGCAGAGTCGCTTCTACCTGCGGGGGGCGATGTTGGCGGACATCGATACCCTAGTTTGGGTGAAGGAACACTGGAGTAATAGTTCACCACGGGGAGGGAGGGAGGGAGGTGAATGGAATGACTCTCATTGTGCCCCGGGCACAATTTCGATTGGGGGATAGATTGAGAAATAGTTGTGGGCATTCGACACTCCGCAAGAGAAGCGTGCTGACGCTGGGCCTCGGGATCAGAGGGAGCGGTCGTGGAGAAGCATGCACGGCCGAGGAAAGCACGGAGGGAAACCATTGCGTATGTGACAGTGCTGAATGCGTGTTAGAATAGAATACCGAAATGAAATGGGGGGGAATATTCCAGACATGTCATGGTCTTATATGAGCACAGAGTACGATTTCCGCCAAGCACAGCGTCTCAGGGGAAGAGCATCACGAGGACCCATTATCGATGGGCGCACTGCCGTCAGGACGAAAAAAAACGGGGACCCACATATGGACCTACAGACAAATATTCCTTAATAGGGTGGGCGCAACGGAAATAAAATCTGTTGCCTATTGCCATTTATATCCATTCATACAATGGAGAGACCCATACTTCCGTTCCAATTCAGTCTCAAGAATCTGATAGAAGATCTGGCATCCGACCCGCAGACTGTCAAATCAACGATTCGTGTTCGTGTCAAGTCTGGAACGGGTGATGTTGACCTTTGTCGACTCTCGCGTCCAAGCTCGCGTCAACGTACGCCTCATCGGATCCTTTCCGAACGAAGCGGATCACCAACTTGAGGTTTCGAGAGACTAGGCTTCCACCGATCCCATCCTGTGCCAGGGTGTGCACTCGGAGGCGGCGAATATGGCCATGATGCTCGGGCCATCGATCAACTCTCCTCCACATCGGCGTAAGCAGACGATCAAAGTTGCGTGCTTCCTTTATGCATAAGCACGGTTGCGGTAAGGAATTAGCCTTTTCCGACGGTTTTATTTGACGTGCAACGTGCTTCTGTTGAAGGGCGAGTACACCAGAAGTGGATCAAGCATCCGAAAACGAGCATTTCTGATAACACATGTTACGACGTCCGCGGACCCATGTAAACGTTCATCGACGTCCACCGTCCCTCTTCGCCTCGCCTGCCCCCCCGTTATAAGTGCCAATGACTCCCCGGCTTTAACTCCCTCCTCTCCGTTCTTTCTCCTCTCTCTTTGCCTCTGCCCACATCTGCAGCATATCTTCCTATTCTCTCCACATCCTCCAATATTCTTGCTCACTCGACCTCGCGCGCTACACCCTTCTAGGACGCATAGATCAACCTTTTTTCTGCCTATGCCAACTATGGAGCCTCCAACACCCTCAACCCCTACGTCTGACTCGCACCCTTCTATCCCCGTCTCTCATCCACGTTCTTCTCCCCGCTCTCCCCCCTCTTCCAGTCCCCCTCAACCCCCTATTTCTCCTCCAAGGCCCTCCGGCGTGCCTATGACAGCTACACAAGACACATCGTCCGGTTCTCCGGTAGTCAGTGTCCCAGAGGCCGCCGCGCCACCGACGCCACAGGCCACTCTATCCCAATCGGTTCCCAGAGTTCAAGTTGATCCTGAGTCTTGTATGCCCTCTGTGTCTAAGGGTGACCCTAGCGAGCCACGCGTACCTAATGTCTACATTAACGGCCTTCCACCCAATTTTCCGGAGGATCAGCTTTATGCGCTCACAAAGGACTTTGGTGGCGTGGTCAGTGTAAGGACGTTTACCCGCCACGTCAGCGATCGCCCCTCGTATGTGCATCTCGATATATGGAAGTTCCCATTCATTGAATGTTTTCCCTGATTTAGCGGATACGGCTTTGTTCTGTGCGTATGGTCGACTGCGCACTGTTACATAATCCTTACACGCTCTCATCAGATTTGAAACAATCGAGAATGCAGAAAAGTGTATTGAGGCTCTGAGGCGGTATCGAAACCTCCACCCGTCCTTCTGCAAGGTAGGCACCTTTACCCTTGTCCTGCATGAACCCTCGATCACACCACACTTTAGAACTTTCACCCCATCCCGGGCACTCGTTATGCATCACTCACATCCTCTGGAACACAGGTTTCCCTGTCTTCATCATCTGTAATAGATGGCGATTCTTTCAAGTCACGAATGGAACGCCTCAAGGATGAGTCAAGCACAAACTTATACGTCGAGGGGCTTCCCTTAAGCATTGACGAGCCTGTATGTCTTTTAATTGCCAATTTTGTTTTTCATTAAAATCTTTCTCTTGGCAAACATAGACCATGGCTGCTTTGGTGGCCCCTTATACGATCAAAAGTAGTCGTTTCTTCCAGACAAGACTCAGTCACCCACCGAGGACAATTGCCTTTGTTAGGTTCGCCACTAGCGTTCCCATCTCAAATTGCCTATTTGACACTGTACTAGGCTAGAGACCCGCACAGCGTGTGAAGAAATCATCAAACGTCTTCATGGACGTATGGTTAGAGGATGGAATGATCCTGGAAGCCGAATTTCCGTGCGATTTGCAGACTCGGCCGAGCAGCGAGAGTTACGCGTACGTATCTATATGTCACCCGGCCGTCACTGCTGCTTCATATGTATCTATCACTAGCGCACCGAACGAACGGGCCGCGGAGATGATTCCCCACCTGCCCGCCTTACAATGGCACAGGCCGCTCTGCTCAATTTGCGGGGACAACAGATGCAAGGTCGCCTTCGAGTGGCGCAGCATCCCACTAACCTGTCTGATCAGCATCGCATCGTGTCCGCTCAGCCCCCAGTCGGTGTTCATGACTTCCCTAGTGTACATCACCGTCAACACAGCAGGCTCCCTCCTCACCCCATTTTATCCCAAGGCCAGTTGGAGACCGAAAGTAGCCCTTTGAAAACCTCAAACTCCGCTCCTGCTCGTCTTCACAGTCACGGACGCAATGAATTGGCTTCTAGTGGACTTCCTACTACTCTGGGAAGCGAGATAGATCTTTCCACGCTCTCTCGCACCGCTGGCGCCAGTGGGTTCACGCCACTCGAGCAACAGCTCATCTTGCAGGCACGTCTGCAAGCTGAAATTGACGCCCGCCAGCGAGCCCTCTACGGCTCTCAGAGCATCAATTCACTGCCGGGGCGTTCCATCGAGCCATCGTCCGTCTTCTCGGTCCAAGGCGAAGAGCTATCGCAGTCCATGAACAATATCAGCCTCCGACCTGCAAATATTGCCAAGGAATTCGTTCCTCGTGTGGCCGTGTCTCGCCTTCACCAGCCCCACGCGTATAGTTCAACCCACTCCTCGCGTCTATCGGCCGATTTGTTGTCTTCCGAGATCACCGATGACTATCATGCAAGCGAGTCGCACAATCCTCAACAACCTCAATCCTTACCGTTCCCGTCCTGTCAACAACAACAACATACCAACGCCAGTGCAATCAACTCTAGGGTTCTTAGTCTCGCATCCAAAGACAGTAACTTAAAGAATAACACCTCAAGTCTCATCGGCGATCAGGACTGCGCCATTCGCCCGTCTGGTTCACTTGACTTAGTCTCTGATGGCTCTGATCGCCGGGTGTCGACCCAGCGCGAGGACCAACAAAATCTTGCGGCTCACATGCGTTCGACTACATTACCTCCTCATTTCACCGTGAGCGGTTCTAGCACGGCTCACAATACGGGAGTGACCAGCTTGCGATTGAATGGCATCCTTTCTCCTAATCTTCCTTCTGGCGCTGGAGTCGGAGATCGGGATCAAATAGGGAAGCTCAATGTTTTGGTTCCTTCTGGCGAGCTACATATCAATCGGCAGATAGACACCCTCCCTTCCGACATCAAACTAATTCATCCTCATAATTCAATTGCCGATTCGCCGTTCCTCATACCTTCTCCAGCGCTCACGTATAACTCATCATCATCCGCGTCCTCACGCACACCATCCACACTAAGCCCTTCTACACCATTTTTCGGATCGTTTCCTCATCCCGGTGACAGTTACGGTGCATACAATGGAGAAGAACATGGAGGTGACAAAGCCGATGCCGCGATGCCACACGACGTGACGACGTTTGACATCGGGACGAAGATCCACTCTGGAAGCGGATGAAACGTCTCGACCTGTCTCTCGGTCGCCACTTGGTCTGTCTTCGTATTGGGTTATTGTCGCCACGCATGCTGCCTTGTGTCATCGCGTCATTGGGCCGTTTTACATTGATGTTCAACCAGCGGTTTAGTTTACGCGCGTTCAAAGCTTTGTAGTGCTGTAATTGTTCACTTGTACACCGTTCTCCCTAGACAGTACATGTCTCGCCCAAGTCGTCATCCACACGGATCCTATAAGCACCGTACGTCATACGACTATTCTTTTTACTACCATACACATATCATTTTGACATCCCTCATCCCTTTCAATTGCCTGTTACGTTACTGTCGCTTACGCCGTATTTTTTGCCTCCTGTATTGCGTCGGCTTGTATACAACTATGACCTCGATTATAAGTCACAGATGGTGTATCATGTAGATTCTGGCTTATACATGCAAATCGTGAAGCCCAACGAAGACAGCCTTGAGGCAAACAAACGAACTATTTACCCACTAATACATGGCCCTTGCAATGATAGTAGTCCACCGGAAACTTTTTAACTGTCCCACACGTCCCGAGAGACCCTGACCGGCCTGACCTCTCATGCCAACACGTAAAGCGATTAGAACGTTCTGTTCTCGCCTCGCCTCGCCTTGTTCGGGAAATGTTGCGTAATTACAGTAATTTGTCATCGCCATCTAGATCTGGATCTGACCGTTTGCCTTCTCCTTCTCCTTCTCCTGCTCCTTGCCCTTACATGCATGCACAGGCGGTGATCCGGTGATGTTTACATATGGGTCATTTTTGGGCCAGGCTGCTTGGGAGACGTTCATGATAACGCAATGTGCAGTCGGAGCGTTTGCATTGTATTTGAATTCAAGAGGCGCGCGGCCCTGTCACGTTCGGTTCTCGTTCGGATGAACTCTGGGAAGGAGAGAACGGTCTCAATTATCTCCGGATCCGAGCAGTTATCACAACACAACATAAAGTCTCTCTGGTGCAACCCCCCGACTTTTTTCACCCAACCATTATAGCCATGGGCAGCGCTGTGTCAAGCATCTCCCCAGAGCGAGACCTGCTCGATTTACACGGGCGCGTGGCCATCGTCACCGGTGCAAAGTGCGTCATACCCCCGGGCTGTCACTCTTCGTGCTGATGGGCGAGACCGCTGGGGGATCCAAAAAAAAAAGCTCGGGCATCGGTCTGTACATTGCGCTCCACCTGGTGAGACGCGGTGCGAAGGTGTACATCGCTGCGAGGAGCGAGGAAAAGGCGGAACATGCGATCGGGCGGATGGAGAAGGAGGGGATGGGGGACCGCCCGGGCGAGCTCGTCTGGCTCCCGATCGACTTGACGGACCCGCGTCGGGCGAAGGCGGCTGCGGAGTGGTTTGTGAAGAGGGAGAGTCGGTTGGATATACTTGGTACGTGGTGACGCCCTTTGTGAACTCGAGGTGTCGTTGACTTGCTCTTTCTGCGCTTGGTGGCGTCTCCTCGTTGCACAGTAAACAATGCTGCCAAGTGCGTCGGTTTCGAGTTTTCCGCTTTTCCTAATTTTTCATTCGGTATCAGGATCTTGAGCGAGTATGGAAGACGGCGGATGATATTTCGGACAGCATGGTTATCAAGTGCGTCGGCGCGCCTTTTCTGTTGCATCACGAGGCATCCCTGTTGACTTGCCTCTATGGATCTGAATGGGCACAGCCATATCAGTCCTTTCTTATTCACAAGGACACTTTTGCCGGTCATGGAGAAGACCGCGCTGGAGCCCGGGTCGGACGTGCGGATAGTTAACGTATGTACGGCGCATACAGTGTAAAGGAGCGCCTTTTACTCACCAAGCGCAGGTGTCCTCGGTCGCGCATGGATGGGTGCCGAATCCGCGGTATGACAGTTTGGAAGCGTTCAACAATGACTTTTCGAGCACGTACAAGCCCAAGACGAACGTTTATGGTAAGGGTTTTTTTTTCTGCCTGATCTGTGCGAGTACTTTCGCTCACGAAGAAAATGGGGTCTGGATAGCGTACACAAAACTTGCAAACGTCCTCTGGACGAACGAGCTGCAGCGCCGGTTCGACGCAGAGAAAATACCCATCACGGCAATGTCTGTGCATCCGGGCAACGTCATGTCAGGTAAGGGCTTTCCTTCCTTTCGCATCCGAGAGGGGGTCCAAGCGCTCATGATCACCCCTACAATCACGAACGGAAATAGAGGGAAACGTCAAGCTCTTCACGTCCCTGACCCTTGGTAGACTGATCAATTGGGGCTTCTCTCTCTTCTTCATCTCCCCGCACGACGGCGGATATACGCCCGCATGGGCGGCGGCCTCACGCAAGGTTTCGAAGATCGTGATAAATACAAAGGGAAGTACCTAGTACCTTACGGTAACCTTGAGGAGGCGAGCAAGGATGCGAAGAGGGAGGATTTGGCGAAGGAGCTGTGGGAAACGACCGAGAAAGTACTGAAGGACTTTAATTGGCTGTAAGGAGGATGGACCTAATTTGGCTACCCTGTTAACTTAGAGACTGCTGCAACGAATGGATCGATCTGAGTAACTGGATCGTATTGCTCAGCCAAGGAATGGTTTGGTTAGTGGATCTGGTGTCCTATTCGGATAGCAACATGCAGCAGGGGACCCCTCGTCTTAACTTGGCCCTTCAAGGAGCCTCCGTTCGTGCGAGTACGCCAGCGGAGCGCGGATTGGATCACTGGCTTGGCCTCTCAAAGTGGTAAATGCGGATACCAATGGAGCTTTACGAACACGGAAAACACTTCTTTCAAGGGAAAGTAGCTCTGGATTAATGTTGTTGCGCGAACCTTGTTCGAGTCCGTGCCGCGAAACAGAGAAGCGATTTTTTTTTATAGATGTGGGTCAGTCGGCTTGCCCCGGCGAAATCACCAAATTGCGTTTGTGGTTGGCCTCGGATCGAATTGGTCGTTGTGCACGGCTTTCTTTGGGCGACGCGTAATAATTGTATCTCCTGCATGGATCACAGCGCGTGCCGACTTTGTCACCTTTTTGAAAGCTTTTGGCCGTTGTAATTGAAACGTCCCGGCGCCGTCATGATCGGAGAAGGGGAAGAGGAGCGGGGCACATGGCCGCGTGCCAAATGGCAAATGGCAGAACCGGCTGCGTACAGCACCCGTATATAGTAGCTGAGCCGTGATGGCCACTGTCCGGAGCTATCGTCCTCAGCATTTAAAAAATTTCTGATATCGCTCATCAGTTTTACGCCGCCATCATGGCACTCAGGCCGTAGGGGCACGTCAAGGACGGCTTGATCGGTCGCCAAATGCAAGGGCGCGTGTGGGTAGCGTATGCTACACTGTCACGTGCGCGCGGGCAGCTCGCGGAAATGTGGCAGATACTGACTAAATGCACTGCACCCAGCCGGTGCTGGGGTCTAGCATTGTCGCCGGTTCTATGGGTACAGTATCTGAAACTCCAGATTATTTTTTGGTTTGTTTCGCCACGATTACATGAACATACTTTTGGATCTTTTTTTGTTACGCCCGCATGGACACCCACATGCAGATCTGAATGACCAATGGTGCCTCTTACGTGGTGTAGATGTGTGTACTTAGAGTACTGTAACGAGAGGTCGGCGGTCGGCGTATACTAGTACTACTAGTGGCAGGATGTGGCATATAGCATGTGAGAGACACGGATTGGTCCGATTGGAATTGTGGCCAGTCAAGAAGAAATGAAATACATGTGCCTCAGGCTGATACTAGTCATACTACATAGTACTCCGAATAAGGTCCTGGAAGTCTGCAAAGGAACTACGGTGTGTACCATAAGTGGTTGACAACTGGCTATTTCAATGATGGGCATCAGAACGCACGTACCGTAAGCGAGAAGACTGAGGAGATGCTGTGCTGAATAACGTACTGTACCTAGACCTGTCACTGGCACCTGTGGCCGAGGGGAGTCGGATAACAGTCAAAAAACTGTGATGCCGAGTGGTGGAAGATGTGGCGGGCTTTGTAAACACACTCAATTTCAGTTTCAGGTTCAGGAGTGTTTGGGTTTGGCGTGAGGTGGCCGTGGTCGTGGACGACTCGGAGAGGATCCTCTATTGGTATTATGTACCGGTGTGCTAGCATACACGCGACCTGCGCTACAAGGCTGTGTAAGTCATTATGGCGACGAAAACTAACTATTTGTTGCTCAATCGAACCCTTGACACGTTCTCTGCTGACAAGCCTGAGCGCGATGGTACCTGGGCAGTTCTCAGCGCTTGCGCCACACACCATCACACTCGCCCCTGACACGAGGCAACTTTGACTACGTCCCTCCGAGTCACAGGCCTCTTTCCTCTTCGATGCGGTTCCCATCAAAGGTAGAACTTGGGACTCGGAAACTTGCTCAGAGACGCCGCAGGGCGCTTTCCGATGGATGACATGAGCAGCCCCGCTACTCGGTTGGCAGTCACGTAGACCCTCAACAATGATTCCATCCTTCCTTGGCATTCGTTCGTATTGGGAGGGGTGGGGGGGTGGGGGAAAGAGGCGCCTCGATTTCTATGTGTTTCCTCCATTCCTAACCCACCCAATTCAATGCCTGACAACTGGGTCAATGGATGCGGATAAGAGCAGTTAGATACAACTGACTAGGCAGCAACCCGCGACCGATTTGACTCGATTCGAGTCGCCATCATGGTAGAAAGGATGTCATCTAACATGACCGTGGAGATATATCCGGTGTCCGACATAGTGACTGTCCCATCGCAATCAACCGGTTTGTGTAGCGCTGGATCGCGTAGACTGATCATGATCCGCGAGATCATCACTACCGACAATCTATACGCAGATTGGGAACGTCAACAAAGAAGCTTTAGTTCGGCGCACGTACATATTTGTAAAGACGGGAGTCGAGAGGTTGATAACAGGCTAGCATGTCGGTTAGTGTTCTTGCTGCTCTAACTGGGGGGTTCAATATTTAAAGAGGCTTACGTCCACCGTCTAAAGGTCGAACGAAATAAGGTCTCGGAAAAATGAAACACAAAGTGAATTGACGCACCAATAGCACAACGATATTGACAAGATTAAGATTCCATATCACACTTAGCAGACGGTCAGCCCATGACGCAACTCAGAAGCGCCACTGCATACCCATAATAAAGAAGACCTGGATAATCTCAGTCTCAACTAGTTGAACGGTATGTATGTACATGTCATGAACGCACCATCGAGGAAAAGCCGGTGGAGGAATGGCTCTTTGCGTGTCCACAGTGCAATCGAACGGGCCATTGTAAGAACAAAGACGGTGAAATCGAAGACAAGGAGGCCAGAAAAAGCCACTGCTTGCCCTAGGAAGGAATCATGAACAAAATATACAGCTTCATTGGACGTACACTTACAGTGAGCACTGATAACACCAATGTTCGAATGCAAATGGTACTGAGGCGGCGTCCCGGAAAGCAGGGAAAAGAACTCACCGTGCCGGCTTGTCGGTAGTGACCACTCCAGGCAACAGTCTAGCAAGACTCCACTACAAACATAACATTGATGCAAGCATTCAGGTCATCAAGAGCAACACGCACGCTTGCAACCAATAATCCCCCTCCGATTTCAACGGCCACAATGAACAGGATCCACCTACTGCGAAAATACAGAGCATAAACTCTCATGACGAGAAGCACTGCAGCACAAGCGAGTGAGCTGGAGTTCGGATCGTCACATTTAAAAAAAAAGCACCTGCAGTTAGAGTGGTCAAAATCAATATAAGTATGCTATGATAGGAGGCGATAAACAGCTTTCTGTGACGATCAGCGAACAGCCCTAGACAAGGGTGCCATTAGGACGCAAACGACTTACATGTGCTTGCGGAAGGGGGGAATCAGAAATTGCCAGAAGGTAAGCCAAAAACAAATGGGACTTACTACTGTCTTACACGGGTCCCCAAAAATGTAGTAGAAAAATGGTATATGGCCCAGTAATGCTACATAGCGGTTAATCAGAAACAGAATCGAGGCCCAGGTGTGCGGCCCCGCGCGCCAGAAACGGTTGATTTCCAGTGGCAACGTAAGGAAGTAATCGTAATACAGTATGACTTTGGCGATGGGTCAGAACACTCCCTTGAGGATAAGAATGAACGAACCATAAGCCGAAAGTGAGGAAGCTTCAGCTATGCGGAATCTGAGCACGCCACGTAAGCCGGATGCGATGGTGTTTCAAGCAGGTGGACTACACGTACTGATACGCCCCGCACAACGGCCCGCTCATGAGCAAAGAGAGGCGGGGAGAGCTATGATGGCAATGCCGGGGGGAGGGGGTTATGAAGAGGGGGTCCCCGTTGGGATGGTGAATTTATGGTGGACGGGCCCGGTGGTGGTTACTCTGAAATCTAAAGTGTAGGCGTCAAGATCAAATCTTTCTTTGAAAAAAAAACAGTCAATAACAGCAACTTGCGGGAATCGTGAAACTGAAATTGCTATGATTGTGGGATTCGCCAACGTCCGGAATTTGCCCGTGCCCATTTGAAGGCGCGGGGACAGGAAATTTTGACTGGGCATAGACAGGGATGTTCCTGTGCAATGAGCCCAGGCCGCACGCGCACCAGGTGAAACGCGCTGGATTCCGCTTCCCCACACCCGTGATTTCAAACCGGGTCCGAGATTGATGCCTTTGGGATCAGTGCATCAAACCTTCCCGTGATTTCAGGGCACAGATCAAATTACCCAAACTTGGCACGCACAACTGCATCATGTTGCGTGGACCGCCCGGGGGGCCTGCACGCCGCATTGGCACAGCAGCTTCCGGGGCGCGACCAAGACCGTACGGCTCCTTCCCACGTCAGGATATGAGGGTACTTGAAACAAGAAACAAGGTTACACTCGTGGAGAAGTGAAGACTAAGCATTCCACGTATACAGTAAGGTGAGGTGCCTGTCCACTTGGTCATCACAGCTGGCGCAGAACTCGAGAGTTCTGACACTAGCCAACTTTGAGGTCTTAAGTTAAGTTATCCCTTTGTATATCTGATTCTATCTGGGACCTGCGGTCTACCTTTTCGCGAAAAGATCCCCGCTGGCAATATCGAGAGTAAAAAGGGCCGCAGTCTAGTTCGTGTGTGGGTGTAAAGTGGCAGGAATGTAGCAACAGATTGTCGTCGTCGTTTTGATTTGAGCTAGGCTGGCTGATGTGCAGTGATGACGGAGTCGTCATGCTGTGAGAAGGCGATGACTAAGCACCGAACGAACAAACGTCGCAGCAGTGTCGCAGCACGGCCAAAGTCGACGCGGTGATCGCGATCATGTCCTGCAGTCCGCGCACTCCCTCTTCTTCATCCCCATATCGCCCACACACATCTTCTCCGCTCTCTGAATCGTTCCCTCTCTCACCATCTCGTCCCCCAGCTGCGAAACTCCAGTCGCCCCGTCTCGCGCAGTACAAATCTACTTCGACCCCTACGCGTCGCGTCTCGAGCGCGTTCCATTCGCGTCCTCCGAGACACGCAGCGGCGGACGAGCCGAATTTCTCCGCCAGCCTCTTTTCCTCCTCGGTCGCTGCTCCCGGAGATGCGGAGAATCCCCGCAGCGCTCTCCTCCGCTACCGACTGCGGCAACGCTGTGCCAGCCGGGCACAAGAAGCCCGTACAAAACGCGTCGAAAGAGAGCGGAGAAGGAATGGGTTGAGTAGCGATGGTGAAGACATGAGTATGGAGAGCGATGAGGAGGACGATGACGACGTGCTCAATGACGAGGTATGTTGGGGGAGCGGGCCTCAATATGTAAGTTTGTCTGAGGCCAGTTCTACTTTCCAGCTGTTTCGCAGAATCATTGCCAGTGTAAGACACAAGCAACGGCACTCATATCGGCTTTCATTTCAAAACGAGGTTGGCTCGTCACTTGATCCTGACATGGAGGACATTGCCGAATTGGAACGTGCTCTACAAGGTGCGTTTACTCGCGACCATCTCGGCAGGAGAATCCTCAACAGCTTATTGCGTATCTCAGAAGGTGGACCGCTACCCATCGATGTACCAGACGTCCCTCCATCTGATTTCGATGAAGAGGAGATTGCTGAGCTCGCGGCCCAAGCAGAAGAGGCCGAGTTATGGGCAGACATCGACGTTGCTCACTCAATTCTCAACCTCGACGATATCGATATAAGCCCAAAACTCCGGGCTATCCCGGATGAGGATGTCGATATGGCTTGATTCTGCCGTAGATCTGTATTATATCTGTGTATGATAAATCATCCAGACATTGTATTGTACTTCAACCAAACATAATGACAGATACTACCCTTAGACCTTCGAATGAGAAGGATAGTTGGAGTGCCCCTAATATAGTCCATTGTTTGATGAAGGGTGCACAATATCACAAGTACACACCCCCGCCTCGAGAAACTATGAGGCACGCGCTCCGTCATTTAGGGTGAAGTCTCGCACGGCAGGAGGATAATTGTGCCATCGTCTGCAATAACCTTGAAACGCACTGTTTGACACATTAGAGGCCGAACAAGAGGTAGAGGTGACGAAATGAGTGATAGGGAACGGAGAAAGACGGGGAACGCACACGTCGTAAAGGGTTCTCCGCGTGCTCTGCGGATACTCGTAAAGTAGACAGTGCCTGCGCCTTCGGATGTCGGACGAACCATTAGTCGACCAGGACAGAACAAGGAAGGGGATTTTACGCGAACATACCCTTGTGACCTTTGACACGGAAGCTGATGTCAATATTCCCCTGTAACATCTTCACCTAGAAAGCGCAAAAAGGATAAGCGATGCTGTAATGATTGCGCATTCCGCAGCCCCGGATGCGAGGGTGTAAAAGCACCACGCACCGAACCGGACACCCATGGATTGCCGTTGAGATACCACGTGGGCTCGGGGCGCACCGCGTCGCCCAGGACGGCACGCACGTCCTCGCTTTCGCGCAGCTCGCCGATTACGCGGCGCATGGCAGAACTCGAAAGGCGCTCTTGGTTAGCTGCGTACGCCAGGAATGCGGCCCATCCCCCAACGCCGGCTACGCAAACTGCGAGGAGGCCAGGCCAGGCGCGCTGCGGATGCAGGACAGGCAAAAGCGTAAGCGTATTGCACAGGATGCGATAAAAGCGGAGGGAAGGAAGTGGAGGGGGGGATAAGGGAGCTACGCTCACGCGGTACGGCGGGAGGTCGCGTGGCTGTGGTCTGCTGTAGTATTGTCGCGGGCGTGAGGTCGAGGAAAATGTTTCGGGGGGTGGGAGGTCTTTTGGAGGTGGACGCGGGAGCTGGTTGGCGAACGTCCGTGAGGGGTTGGTCACCGTACGGCGCGCTGTGGGCCACACGAGCCTGAGGGAATGGGAACGAGGAGGGAACATTGGAGGAGGGGATCCCGTGACCCGACTTATCGCGGCGATCACGTCACAGTTCGGTGCACAACTTGTTCGAGACCATTCAGATGGCCAGGCCGTTTCATTAGCTGCGAGCTGGAACAAGACCACCCACGGCTTCGAGTAGCGGTCGGCCTATATTCGGACCTGGATGGGTCACGGTCTAGTACTAACGGCACCACTGACGCGGAAGACAAGCCACGCGTTTTCATCGTGTTCTTCCACAACGGGTGGCGGCGCTACGGCGACCCGCGGAATCATATGCTACGACTGGGTGGGGACTTGGCTTACAGGTCGGCACCCCTATCGTGCACCTGCACCACTCTCTTGCCACCTCTACCTCGAGCTTACCCCGCACCTGTCCCTCTCCCAGAGACAGTAAACACCTCAAGCACTTCGGAATCCGATTAACTGCCTTTTCGTCCGCACGACTCGCTCGCCCATGTCTGCACCCGATTTCTGCGACATTTGCCAGTGCCGAGTGCCCGGAGCGGGGTGGGATTCTCATGTTGCCGGGAAGGGGCATTGCCGCAAGGCTGGGCTGAGGGCGCAAGCTGTCCTTGAATCAGCGCAGAGGGACAGGAATGGTGTCACCGTTTCTACACAGGACTGCGCGTTGGACTTTGGAGTCGTCAATCCCAGAACAGTGTCCCAAGTCGTGAAGACCCTCACATTGACGGCGGCTGCTGAGTCTGCCGAATTATTGGTCTTGGATCCCCAGTGGACTTCGCGCTCACTTTCGGTTGGCGCAGTAACTGCGTGCGTAATTCCTACCTTGAGCCAGTCGCCATCCCCGACAGGTTGTCCCTCTCCGCAGCTTCTCGTGTGAACTCGAAGGCGATCCTCACCTTTGGGGAAATCGTCACGTCCGGGTAATTGTACGCTTGCGTGCCACCGAAATCGGTCGATATGAAGATACGCTGGAGATAAGATTTGTTCGTGTATTCAACAATGAACGATTCTCCGTCACCCGAACGGTCAAGGCGACTGTCGGAGATGCAGACGACTATGCTCTTCTGCGCCCAACGGCTCCCTATGTGCCACGCCGGAGGGCCGACAGGCAGGGAATTGGTCGTACTGTGGCTGGTGTTCCTCCAGAAAGATTGCTCGCAATCGCGTGGCGCACCAGGCTTGGGAGGTATAGGATTCCTAAATCGTATCACCCAATCCTCTCCACGCCACCGAATCGCCCTGAACCCGGGGTGGACATTGTCCCAGCAAAGATCAGATCCCTAGTTCCGCCGATCTTACGTCGCTCAAGCCACTCTACCATGTTCAGCCTGTTACTATGGCTGGAGGAGATTGCCATGGAGTACGCCAATCACTTGGCCTGTTTTGACTCTAAATAATATACCTTCATTCTTAGAAATGCTCTACAAGTATTCGACATGGAGTCCGTGAGGTTGTCAAAGCATGGCCTTTTTCATCAGTGAGGCTGTGACATCGAATTTATCGGTCATTGGTTGACCTGCGGTCCCTCATAGTCTGCCAGTTCCTGGCCTAGCAGAAAACCGACCCAGCGTCATTATTGGTAAATATTAACACTGTGTGAAGTACGTCATTCCGCTTAGCTGGGAATCCCAGGTGATGCCATCCTCGTAAAACCGAGTGGAGCTGCGGGCGACAAGTGGTTCCAAGGTCACGTTCATTATGTACGCGAATCAGAGGTCGCTCTACGTTTTCACCAGTCGTTTCCGAAGAATGCAACGCAACCATTCGATGTGCGCTTTCAACTGGGCAGGATCCCCATTAGGCGACTACATCAGTCGATCTGTGATAAGCATTACCCTCCTCATTTATTGTTCCCTCAACAGAGTCACGTGGTAGTGTCTACGAGATCGTTGTCCAGACTTTCCATCACTCTTTATGACCGAAAGATTGCAAACAACACTCGCCAGTTACAGGCCATTAAGCAGATTTTAACTTTACCCTCGACTTCTGCTCCGTTCATAATATTCGGACCGTAAGATGGGCCTAGTTGCTGAATTCTCGTCCCTTCCATTTTTCTCATTTCTCTGTGTAGGCCCGGCACCGGCAAGACCGTGACGATCGTGGAAGCGATCAAACAAATATTACGTCGCAATTCTGACGCGCACGTACTTGCCTGTGCCCCGAGCAATTCTGCGGCCGATGTCATTGCTTTGAGGCTCTCGGAACTCCTCAAAGCAGATGAGCTGTTCAGATTTTATGCTCCTAGTCGCAAGAAGAATAGAGTCCCCCCTGGCTTGCTACCGTACACATTTGAAAATCGGGATGGCCTGTTCTCTCACCCGCCACTCGGCACAGTGAAAAAGTTCCGTGTCATCGTGTGTACCTGTGTCTCTGCCGCATTCACGTTGGGCATCGGGGTGGAGCGTGGACACTTTTCCCATGTCTTCATTGACGAGGCTGGTCAAGCTACGGAGCCCGAGGCCATGGTGGTCGTCAAGAACACAGCAGTCGTCTCAACCAAGCTGATCCTCTCGGGGGACCCAAAGCAACTTCGCCCCGTTGTTCAGTCGGCTATCGCGAACGAGCTTGGACTTGGGGTCAGTTATCTGGAGCGCTTGATGGAGTGCGATGCGTATCAGGGGTCATACGATGGGAGCAACGGGTGAGCACCTTCCGTGTCATTTGGTTAGACATCTGACTCGTTTTTCAGCATCGTCAAGCTTCTGAGCAACTATCGGTCACATCCCGCCATCATTCATTTTCCCAGTGAGCAGTTCTACGATGGCGAACTGGACCCCTGTGGCGAACCTTCGTCCATCAATTCATGCCTCAATTTGGAGCCCCTTGTCCGGGGCAAATATCCAATCATATTCTGTGCAGTGGGAGGACAGGATACGCGAGAGGCTTCGTCCCCTTCCTTCTTCAATCCGGAAGAAGTGTTACAAGTCAAGTCGTACGTGCAGCAGCTACTAGCCGACAGACGCGCCGTTCCTCCTATTGGCAAGTTTTTTTTCTCTCTCATTTTAACGATGCACTCTCAACCCTCCCTAAGAGCCAGCGCATATCGGAATCATTGCGCCATATCGCGCACAATGCACAAAGCTTCGTACAACACTAACGAAGATCGCCCCTGAGATCAAGATTGGGAGTGTAGAAGAGTTCCAGGGTGACGTGGGTCATTCCACCCCAGCTATTTTCATGGTTATCGAGGTATGCGCACACAGGAACGCCGGGTGGTCATCGTCACGACTGTGCGAAGTAGCCGTGATTATATCAACTATGATCTGAGGTACACGCTCGGGTTCGTGGCGAACCCACGTCGCTTTAATGGTACGCATCGCAATACTATTTTCCAGAAAAAAGGCGTATCTCACGCGCGACTGGCGCCTCTACAGTCGCGGTCACTCGCGCGAAAGCCCTTTTGATCATAGTCGGAGATCCGATGGTCCTCGGTCTGGATCCGCTCTGGCGTGCCTACCTTAACAGCGTGCATGCCGGAGGTGGATGGCGAGGGCGGCAGATACCGTGGGATCCCCTCGAGCCCGTGAATTCGGATGGTGGGTACGACGAGGATCTGCGCGTCCGCGCCCTGGGCGACGCGGATGCCTTGGCGCGACGGCTTGTGGATGAAGCAGACTTTGGCGCTGGTGAAGATCAGCCGTTCCGCGAGCCGGAAGAATGAGTCCATTTGTTGTTGTTGTTGTTGTTGTTGAAGTTGATGTCCCCAACACGTTTTGCTAGTACGAGTCGTTGATGACGTCTTGCGGCCGCAGTTCGTAGTTTCTTCGATCGATGCTTGATCTGACATGTGAACATTACTTTACTTGGAATGGAAGGCCCAATCTCCAGGCGTGTGCGTTCATGGTTTTGATCGATGCTTGCCCTATATAGCACCATTTGCGCGCCATGGACAGGGGCCGAGGTCGGAGAACTGTGCTTCTAGGAACTGAATCCAGTGAAATTGAATCTGCTGAGCACGAGACGAGAGGATAGTTCGGTACAGATATTTGCTTCCCGGAAGTCGAGATTCATCGGCAAGGGAAAGAAGAATGTAATACTGATACAACACAGATGAGACAGGGATAAATACGAGCGAACTCTCAAGTTCCATTCATATGTTTAACCCACTCCTGTCCGAACCGTCTTATGAACTTGAGCAAAAGCGGAGCCTCTCGGTCTCCGCAGGGATGATGACTCCGCCGATGAAAGTAGACGACCCTCGTGCTACGGTGCAGGTCACAGACCTAAACTCCGAATTGGTTCCCACCCCGTTCCTTGACAAATATATCCGAGCACGGGGGGAATTTTGGCTACCTACTTTCTCTTGAAAGCGGAGCTTCATTGCAGAGACCCAGAAGACAAAGAGGTTCTCGAAATGCGTTGCGCAGCCGGTGGCTCGGAGGTGCTTTGTGTCGTCATCTGTGACAGGATAGCGGAATTAGCAGAAGCAGAAGATTCTCTCCCTCTAGAAATAAATCACTACGGGGAGGAAGGGTTGAGCCCGCCAATGACCCGTGTGGAGCGTTGCTTCCGTGATGGCGTAATGGAATCCGACCTGAACCAATGCGATGAAGGTAGAACATGGTGGCGTGATTTTGTACGCCTTTCGTCTTTGTCGGACCCTCGCGCGTCACGCTCGGCTAAATAAAAAAATCAGTGCAATCAACTTTATGATGGTGCTGTCATTAATATTTCAGCTCGCATTCTTCCCGGATTCGGGCGTCGGTTGCCATTTACACCCATGCTGCGTACGGAGTGCCAGGAATGATAGGTTCATGAATAACGCTCCGCGCCTGGAATTGCTACTCTTCAGGGATCTTTCAAAGCCATTATCAGAACGAGATAGGCGAGTCCTTGAGGGTATATGCCTTGGCATTCTCAAAGGGAAAATCCGCAGTTGGGTAACTGATCCTAATTCGCCAGTCGCTATCAGCACGCGCCAGTGCCCCGTTGAAGGTACATCATAGATTTCCCGATTAAAACATGGATTGTATTCAGTGGCCGGCCGACTCCCAGACCATAGACGACGCAATTTGCGTCGGAAGAACCCACATTTACAAAATTCGTGAGAATTTTTCGCGCAAATGAGGACTGCATAGGGCGATTTTGTTCCAAGTTGCGAGGGAGAAAGTTGAACGTGAGAGTAAACATCATCCAAGATTCAGAGGACCCGACAGCACAGTGTGCATTCCTGAAAGGGTTTTACAAGATGAGAATGAACGGACCGAGTTGCTACGGTCGGTTTCGGGTAACTTGGCGCGAGGACATTAGCGTAGCACATAGAAAATTAAAAAAACGTGCACGTTAGCCTTCTACGCGCCTCTGCCTGCGCCGTCGCAGGCGAATGAGGTTGAGGGTTGAGGGTTGAGGGAAACGGGTGCAAGGATCGATCACAGTCAAGGCCTCGTTTAAAGCCCACACGATCACGTGCGGTGCATCGCGCTGCGTTTCCGTTGACCTCCACAAGCTCTCTGCTGGTGTGCCTGTCTGTCAAGGCTATGCTGCCTCTCCAGCTGCGGATCGCAGTAAATCGAGCCAGAGATTTCATTTGTCACCCCAGCTTCGGTGCTGCGCTCGGTGCACGATCGGGCTCAGATGGCTTCTAGTACTCACGGCACGATGGAGTTTGCACGGAAGGGATGTCTGACATGTCCCTTCGCTGTCTTTCTCCGCAACGGGTAGTGGGGCTACGGTGGGTGACCACCGGCATACAAGTGCCCTTGTCGTGCACCTAAGCTTCCCACCCCCCCCTCCTACCCTGCCCCCTGCTTCCCCAGAAGCCGGTCAACATCCCAAGTGCAATTCACAGCTCTTTGATCCATACTGCCCGCAAATTCATGTCTATAGACGATTTTTGCAACATTTGCCAGTGTTCAGTACCCAAGGGAACTGGGATTCGCATGTTATTGGGAGGTCGCATTGCCGTAAAGTTGGATGGAGGAACGATGAGGCCCTTCAATCCGCGCATCAAGATAGGAATGGAGTTTCCGTGTCCACAAAGGACTCGGACTCCACCTTAGACTTTGGAGTCGTTGATCCAGGAATGGTTTCTCAAGCTGTGAAGACCATCAAGATAATGACTCAGACTGAAGAGTTCATGCTATTGGATCCCAAATGGACTTCGAGCTCGCTTTCGGTTGGCACAGAATCTGAGTGCGTAATTCCTCCCCAATACCGTCCGCCACCCGACTGGTTGTCCCTCTCCACAGCTTCGCGTGTGAAATCGAAGGCGATCCTCACCTTAAGGGAGATCGCTACATTCGGATCAACGTACGCTTGCGCCCCATCGAAATCGGTCGATATGAAGACATGCTGGAGATCAGATTTGTCCGTGTATCCAGCGATGAAGCTAATGAAGAGTTCATCGTGACTCGAATGATCAAGGCGGTTGTTGGAAACGCAGCAGATTACGCGCTCCTGCTTCCAACGGCTCCTTATGTCCCACGTCAAAGAACCGACAGGCAGGAAATAAGCCGTGTCATCTCCGGCGTTGCTCCACCAAGACGTCGTGCAATCGCCTGGCGTTCCAGACTTAGGGAGTACGCGGCTCCCAAGGAGTATCGAGAGATCTGCCTCACACCACCAAATCGCTCCGACACCGAGGAGGACATTGTCCCAGCGGGAATCAGATCCGACTTTCCCCCGACTTTATGTCTCTCAAGCCACACTGAAACCTTCTGTATACTGCTATGGCTAGAAGAGATTGCCCAGGAGTAAGCTCTTAACTTGAACCCGATTATGATTCCTAATATGACTTTGCCCCTAGAGGTGCTTTCCGAGTATTTGACATGGAGTCAGTGACGTTGTCAAACCATGGCGTTCTTTACCAGTGAGGCCGTGATACTGAATTTCTCGGCTATTTGTTGATCTGTGGTTCCTTACAGTTTGCCAATCCCTGGCTTGGCCGAAAAACGACCGAGCGTCCTGATTGGTGAATGTCTCCACGATGCGAATTACGTATTGTCACTGATGTGAGAATTCCAGGCGATATTGTGCTTGTAAAAGAGAATGGAACCATGGAAGACGAGTGGTTTGAAGGCCATGTCCATACTGTAGGTCACGAAGAGGTCGGCCTCTGGTTTCACCATTCATTTCCGGGGCATGAGTCGCGACAATTCGACGTGCGTTTTCAACTAAACAGGACCGTCCTTCGGCGGCAACATCAAGCACTTCGCGCTGAACATCATGCCCCTCGACTACTATTCCCTGAATCGGCCGACGTTCCCGCGTCCAAGGCAACCTCGTCTAAAGCATCCCTAACTTTCCATGATCCAAAAATTGAAAACAACCCCCGCCAGTTCCAGGCCGTCGAGCAGATTTTGGCTCTACCCTCAAACTCCGCTCCGTTTATCATATTCGGACCGTAAGATGGGCATAGCTGTCACGCAATTTCGTATTGTTTACCTTATTTTCTGCACAGACCTGGCACAGGCAAGACTGTGACAATTGTGGAAGCTATCAAGCAAATACTATGTGAAATCCCGATGCACACATACTTGCCTGTGCACCGAGCAATTCAGCGGTCGATGTAATCACTCTGAGGCTCACTGAACTCCTTGGACCAGAGGACCTGTTCCGATTTTACGCTCCCAGTCGCGAGGAGAGGGCTGCTCCTCCAGAGGTGCTACCGTACACCTTTAGGAATGCGGAAGGCCTGTTCTCTCATCCGCCACTCGACACAGTGAAGAATTTCCGGGTTATTGTATGCACTTGTATCTCTGCCGGATTCACGTTGGGCATCGGTGTGGAGCGTGGGCATTTTTCCCACGTCTTCATTGACGAGGCTGGCAATGCCACGGAACCCGAGGCCATGACAGTCGTCAAGAATGCAGCGAATGCCTCGACTAGGCTCGTACTTTCCGGAGACCCAAAGCAGCTACGCCCCATCGTCCAGTCCCCTATCGCGAACGAGCTTGGACTTGGGATTAGTTATCTGGAGCGCTTGATGGAGTGTGATGCATATCATGGGTCATACGATGGGAGCACCGGGTGAGCATCTTCCGTGTCCGAGTCATGTGGTTAGCCATCTGAGTCGTTTTCCAGCGTCGTAAAACTCCTGAGGAATTATCGGTCGCATCCCACTATCATCGATTTCCCTAGTGAGAGGTTCTATGATGGCGAACTCGAGGCTTTTGGAGAACCTTCTTCCGTCAATTCATGCCTCGAGTTGGAGCCCCTCGTTAAAGACGAATATCCAGTCATATTCCACGCAGTGGAAGGACAGGACATGCGAGAGGCTTCCTCCCCTTCCTTCTTCACCCGGAAGAAGTGCTACAAGTCAAGCTGTATGTACAGCAGCTCATAGCCGACAATCGCCCCGTTCCCAGAATCGGTGGGTATTACATCTTGTTGTATGGACCTACTCTTAACCGTCCCAAAGAACCTGCGCACATCGGAATTATCACGCCGTATCGCGCACAATGCACGAAACTGCGCACGGCACTAAGGCCATTCGCTTCTGAGATCAAAATCGGGAGTGTAGAAGAGTTTCAGGGTGATGTGGGTGATTTCATCAAACGATTTTCACAGCGACTAAGGTATGGGCATACAGGAACGTCGAGTGATCATCATCACGACGGTACGAAGTAGCCGCGATTATATCAACTATGATCTGAGGCATACGCTCGGGTTCGTGGCGAACCCACGCCGCTTCAACGGTGCGCCGCAGTGTTTTACCAAAAGACGTATCTCACACACAGGCGTCCGTTTCGCTCTATAGTTGCGGTCACTCGTGCAAAAGCACTTTTAATCATAGTGGGAAACCCCTTGGTCCTCGGTTTGGATCCCCTCTGGCGTTCGTATCTCAACAGCGTGCATATTGGTGGTGGCTGGCGAGGGCGGCAGATACCGTGGGATCCCTCCGAGCCTGTGAATCCGGATGGTGGGTACGACGAGGAGCTGCGCGCCCGCGCCCTGTACGACGCAGACGCCTTGGCCGAACGGCTCTTCGATGAGGCGGACGATTATGCCGGTGAAGATTATGCAGGTGAAGATCAACCGTTCGGTCAACCGGAAGAATGATTTTTTGTTGTTGTACTTTCCAATGCGTTAACCGCGTATTCTGTAGCTTCTTCATCAATTAGCACGTGTTTTCTAATTCCGGATTGAAGACCCACTCACACTCAAGAGGCTACATTCGCAAAAATGGCGCGGGGATTGATGACTGAACCTTTGGCCTGGAGGTGTGAAACAGGCGATGATGCCGGGCTTCCAAGAAACGGAAGCGATAAATATCTTCGCCAGCACAACAAAGAGCCCCAAATGAGCAAGAGGCGTTGGGACAAGGTCATGGGGTTAATACGAACTGAACCCGAACGCAGTTCTTGAGCTTTCGAGTTCAGTCCGTATTATCCCAGCCCGTCCGAAATCGTCTTGTTCACTCACGGCAGCACCAAACCTGTGAAAAGACCCTCAGTTTGTGAACTCCTGTGAACTCTCGTCCATCTCTGCAGCGTGGTTTTCTCGGTCTTGCCGATGTAGTAGGGCAATCTTTGTGCTCAAGGGGCAGAGGCAACATCGCGACGCGACTCGGAGACTTCAACCAATGCTCGACCGTCATGTTAGTGAACACCGAATCGGACATCCATGTCGTCGCGGCGTGAAGCTACTCTGTGAGGAGAAACAACCAGTCGAAAGCTTTGCTCCGTGGTTGCATATTTTGTCCAAGGGCGAATGGCTAAGAAGAGCCGCCCAATTCTGAGGTTTCTTCAGTCTGCTGTCCCAGCTCTAGGGCGTTTTGTGTCGTCCATGAGAGAGGAACAGAAGCCAAATATCCTCAACAGGGTCATTGTAGAAGTGGAGAACTGGGAACGTTTGCCTCTGGGGCTGAACATGCTTAAGCGTGATTTCTTGGCGCTTCTTTGTCGGACGCTCTCGACTCATCAGGCCACGGAAACCCAACTGCACGGTGCAGCCTGTATTATTCTGGGGTCCTCAGTCTCAGCGGACACTTCAAGGCAGTAATGGCATCATCGTTGGCGGCGTTCGAGTTTCTACGCCTGGCATCGTGGCATTTCGGTGCTTTTTCTGAAACACATACACTGGCGGTGATATGACAGCACGCTGACACTCCCCAAATCGAGGCGCGATCCGTGGTAATATGACAGTGGGAATCGAAATAGGGCAAGTCTTTGTTCAAAGTCCATATGCTTGAGCATAACTTTTGTTCACACCCCCATGGGAGGACAGGGTACTCGGGTTTAGCGGACGGACTGCGGTTTAATTTTAATTGGTTGTAGTTCTTTGCCCCGATAGGCGTGACTACGGCTTTCTATCCCTTATCGGCCTTATCTTGTCAACAGGGTGACAACGCGGCCAGATGGCACCGCCCGGAGTCCCCGGATGCGTACTTGTAACGCTCAGGGATTCATCAAATGGCGGCCGATAAATGCCGTACGACATGACAAGGCCCAGGCTGCGAACGGGCATCTCATTGTCCTTCTGGCGAGCGTGCAGCACCAGGCCATCCACGCTAAGGCGTAGGCCGAGGATGGTCCTTACTCTTGCGAACTGAGCTTCCGGACTTGCTTACATGCTCGTCCAATCTGATGAGCCGTGAAAAAAGTCCGCTCCTGGGAGGGACACCATCTGATGAGCCCACTTGACCTTTTGCCCCTTTGGTGCCCGACGTCTTTATGCAGCCGAGGTGGAAAGTAGCAATTTTGGACTGGAATCACGCCTCCGTTTTTCCGCTTGCATACAGTTCAGTTTGGACGGTCATCGGGCTCCTAACGGCTGTCGCTCCGCAGCCGGAAAAACGTCTGCGCGCCCATGCCACCGTCAAAATTGGCATAGACTATCACCGCATTGTGGCGCAAGCCCATCGCGAAGCGAACATTATATTTCTGTCGAATCTTCGGACCTGTGGGTGGCGATCTCTGGGGCTACCGATGTGTCGTGAGGTAGCACGTGGATTGGGATGGAGTCTGTCGCTTATCGCTGCCAGCGATGATGATTGGGCCGTCACAGATAAGCGGATATACCTTTGATGGTTGCGCAGTCAGATCGTTGTCCACTCTCACTCTGCTTTCCTCCGTCCTCCTTCAATGGCTAACAACTCCAAGCGAGGTGAACTATTCAGATGACACACCGCGAACAAGGACATCAGTGCGAACAGGTAAAGATATCGGCACCGATTGCGCCCATGGGCACGGCAATCACATCGATGACGCACAACCTGCTGCGCATTGGACAAGCCGGGTGCCCATCCGCAGTCCGTCCACGGCAATTTATACGCCCCAGCCCCACTTTGGTCCTCCTTCACTCCTATCCCAATGAGCGCCGCTCACCTCCCCAAGAATCACCTTTGCTCCCCATGGACGACAAGAAGGTGGACCCAGTGTTTGGAGCGCAGCCTCCCAGCTACGAGGCCGCTTCAGACCTCCAACCACCCCAGCCGCCAGCGCAGCCTGGGCCGGGCCTGAGCCTGATCAGCGCAGCTGCCGTCGGCGTCGCTGCCGTCGTTTCGGCCACTTCCTCGTCGCCGCGCTCTTCATCTGGCTCACGGTCCGCTTCTTCTCCCGCCACTGCGAGCTGCGGAAGTTTGGGGGCCCTTTCCATTCTGACGATTTCCCCTGGGTAGGTTGCCATCTCCCAGCCGCGATGCGCTTTCCGATGTTTCCTTATGGACTTACTTCTTTCGTCTAGGGCCCTCATCCTCATCCTCATCTCCCTGGGCATGGCCACGGCGGGCACCACCATCACCACCACTTGATTGATGCCTGTGTTGAATCCACCGATTGGACCGAGTATGACCCGGGTGAGGGGTACTATCCACGTAGATTCGAGGTGTGGCGGCGGACAGAACTCTCGCTGCCGAACGCCGCGGATGATATCTTCTTACTTTCCCGCGGCTTCAACGTGTTCGGAGCTTTGCATGTCGTCGAGGTTGCCAATCGCGACGACATCGGAGTCGAAGTGATCGTAGGCTCCAATGAGCACAGCGATCTATTCGAGAAGATGCGCGTGTGCACACTCCGCCCCCGCAAAGGCGATGGCCACGGCGTCGGAGTCTTCGTAAGTAGTCTCGGCATTCTATCTTCTCAAGTTTCGTGTGGATTCATGTGCGGGCCAATAGACCCCCCGATTCAAACATCGTCCCCAGGAGCGCGACATGTTGTACTTCAACATTACCGTGTTGCTCCCTGAGGGCAAGGACGTTACCACCATTCCGCACTTCCAGACCCACTTGCCCCTGTTCCAACACGTGATTAGATCCCTCCCGAAGCATCGCTTCGGTTCCATCTCCCTTCGTTCTGCTGACAGCTCTATCTTTGTCGAGGTATGTCTCAGATCATTTTTATTCATTTTTTATTATTGACGTTTGGATAATGATACCCAAAATCTTCTTCTTAGAATGTTGTCGGAAACAAGATCAGTGTCCACACGAAAAATGCTCCGATCATTGGCACATTCAACACCTCATCTTTCATTGACATTAAGACGTCCAACGCCCCCGTCAAGGTCGGGATCAACGCTTTCAATGGGAACGCGACTTTCCCCACCGGGGTAAAGATACACACCTCCAACAGGTTAGTCCCCCCGTTACGTCCTCCGCCCGACCTCTTTCCCGGCTCACGAGTTTTCGTCATGCCCTCCTCCATTTGACGCAATGCAGCGTCCTCCTCGCCGAGCTCGCGCTACACTCCACGTACGAGAACCACACGGGCGGCGCCTTTGCCGTACACGCGCGCACGTCCAACTCGCCGCTGACGATCAACTGCACGGAACAGGCGCCGGACGCGCGGCTCGCGCTCAACGCGCACACGTCCAACTCGCCCGCCCACGTCCGCCTACATCCCGCCTTTGAGGGCATCTTCAAGCTCCGCACGTTGATCTTCCCCGCCGTCGTCGCGGGCGCCGACGCCGACGTGGAGGACCCCGCTGGCCGCGGCAGGAAGCGCGTCGTCGAGGTTAGGACTATCGGGCGCGGTTCCGGCATTGTGCATGGGGACGTCGAGTGGGTCCCTCAAGATGACGAGGTGGTGGCGCCTGCTGCTGGCAAGGTTGAAGTTTCTACGAGCCATTCACCGGTGGTTATCTCGCTTGTTTAATCGTTGATTCGCGTCCCGCACCCCACCCGAGTATCGTAACTTGCTCTCGCTCTTTTGTCCCTTTTTCTCCCCCTGTCCTGCAGTGAGTCTTCATGACGTCTAATAAGCTAACAAGGTGTCCCTGTCATCCCTGTACTGTTGAACATATCTCACTGAATGATCATATTGATTCGTCGCGCTGTCGATCGGAACAATTACGTCGAACATAACATGCAGACCAGTAAAAATTGGGGGTATGCGTGATCTATGTTGGCTGATCTCTAGTACAGTGTCACAAACAAACGTTTCTAAGACTAGAAGTCGACACTGGTAAAGTGTAGTAAATATCCATCCGCGCTCCTTCTATCTCTACTACAGAAGCGGGTTGAACCGTAGCACTCGAAACAAAGGTGGTATCAGTCAGATCAGAGTCAATAAGAATCCCAAGTGTGGTGAGTGTGTGTAAGTAGCGCGATATGTGTGTGGTGTATGTGTGGTGTACATGACTTGCCTCCCTTAGAACTTGTCGCCCCGACCGATTGTCATTACCCTGAAGCCGATCTGGCGAAGGGCATCGCTATCGAGGATCATGCGCCCATCAAACACAAACGCGGGCTTGTTCATGGTGTTGTACACGGCTTGCCAGTCGATGTCCCGGAACTCTTTCCATTCCGTGGCGATGACGACCGCCTCACTGTTTTGAGCAGCCGAGAGCGCTGTCTTGGCAATCGTGACCTGCTTTTTGACTACGGGGAGAGGCAGACGCGTCAAAGTAGTAAGTAAAAGTGAGAGAGAACACATACTCTGCTCGAGAGGAACCTCGGGGAGAGCCTCGGCGAGATCGAACCAGATCTGAGACTCTTCAACTTGGGGGTCGTAGATCGTGACATGTGCGCGCTCGGAAAGGAAATCACGAATGAGGGTGATGGCGGCAGACTCGCGGGTGTCGCCCGTGTCGGCCTTGAACGCAAAGCCAAGAACGGCGATGTTCTGCCGAGAGAGCGGTCAACGGAGAAGCACAGCACGAAAGGGGAAGGGGCGTTACCTTGTTTGTGATGGTGTTGAAGAGGGTGTCGACGACGCGCTTCGAGAAGCGATGCTTTTGGTATTCGTTCAGGGTGACGACCTGACGCCAATAAGCTGCCACTTCGGGAAGGTGGAGACTCTCGGAAAGGTAGACGAGGTTGAGAATGTCCTTCTGGAAGCAGGACCCCCCAAAGCCGACAGAGGCCCGCAAAAACTTGGACCCAACACGCGTGTCCTTGCCGACCGCATAGGCCACTTCCTCGATATTGGCTCCCGTCGCCTCGCATATGGCGGACAGCGCGTTGATAGACGAGATGCGCTGGGCTAGCATGGCGTTGGCGGCCAATTTAGACAGCTCGGATGACCAAAGACCAACGGTCAAGATGCGATCAGTCCTATGTTGGCATGCGGGCGTCAGGCCAGGAACGTGAAGAAAAAAAGAATGGAGCGTCTACTAACGGGACCCAATTTGCGTAAACATTACTCAATGACTGGCACGCGCTTTTGCCCTCGGGTGTTTGAAGCGACCCAATCAACACCCGATCCGGCGCGAACAGATCGTCGATAGCGGTACCCTCCGCTAGGAACTCGGGGTTCGAAAGTATGTCGAAGCGGATGTGGGATTTCGAGTTGGCCTCGAGAATCGTGCGCATGGATTCTGCCGTACGCATGGGCACCGTGGACTTCTCCACGACAATTTTCGAAGAGGTCGCGACAGCGGCAATACGGCGTGTGGCAGATTCAACATAGCTGCAAGGTTACGGCAACGAATCAGTAAAGTGTCGTTAATGTTTCATTTCGTGCTAGCCCTTGAAAAGGAGCATCAATCGGGCTCCCCTGGGAATAGACGCGCGCGTGTAAATCAGACAGAAAAAAAAAATTTACGCCATCGAAATGGAATAATCAACCAACGCGCGCGCATTATGTTTTCTTGGCATCGAGAACAAGACAACGACGAAAAGACGCGCAAAAGAGCAGCCACGTACTTGAGGTCAGCAGCAAATCCGGCACCGACTCCACTCTTCTTCGTAGGCGTGTTCACGCTGACGAAGATGAGGTCGGCCTCTTTGATCGCGCGGTCGATGTCAGTGGAGAAGAAGAGATTGCGACCACGTGCTTCCTTGATGACATCGACAAGGCCAGGTTCATAAATGGGCAACGAGTAGTTGGGGCTGTTCCAGGCATCGATCCGAGCCTGGTTGAGATCGACAATGGTGACCTGGATTTTTGGGCACCTCAACGCAATGACGGCGCAGGTCGGGCCACCTGAAAAAGAGGGAGAAAAAAACCCCGATGGTAAGCGAGACGCCGCGTAGGTTGCGGGCATGAAGAGACCGACCGACATAGCCGGCACCGACTGCAAAAAGTTCTGGTCAGAAAGTTTGCGAGGATAGGGGAGAACGTGTCACGAACTGCAGCAGATTTTCCTGACTTCGACGGGAGACATTGAGTGCGGATGGGAGAAAAGACAGAGGAAGATGGGTTGTCTGTTCGATGTCGAAGGAAGCGGGTCGAGATTAAATAAAAAATGCTGGACGGCAATTGCAGGGACGCGCGCCCAAGGCAAACAGAATAAAGCAAGCTGCCACTCATCATCGATTTTACGTACAAGTCTCAGACGTGCGGCACCTCCGTGTTTTCTTACAAGTGCGCGACTGTATAGGCGGCTTCATTTTAGTTCCTCTCTGAACCCCCGACTTGACACAAACGAACGATCCACCTCGGCTGAGATCTGACTGAAAATTCGTTTTCTCCTTCGCCATTGGTCCAGTCCCCATTGACACGCCCTGTGATCTAATCAAAGCGGCGTCCAGCAACCCAAATTATTCCCTTTCAAGTAAATCCTACAACGTGGCCCAACAGCCCTCTAAAACCATCCGAACGAACGCGCTTTTTGTAACGGCAGCCGCCACCCGCAATAGTCCCGAGACCCCAAAAACGTGCCCCCCCCTCGCGAACGCGCCGCATCGCGCAGGTGCGCGTCGATACGAGTCGTGCAATACGTTAACCTGTTACCTGTTATCACGGCCGCAGTTGTATGCGCCCCGAGCTAGTTGAGGACCCCGATGCTTAAGAAGCGTGCTCATGAGCGAGGTCGCCACGGAGACTCGAACACCTCGGCGCTATTGGGCGCGGCGTAGACAAATGATAGCTCTGGATACATTTTGATCAGGGCGCCGTCACCCTTTGTCCGCATGTGAACCGCCAATGCGACCGGGGCGCTCTCAATCCAATGCGGGAGCATCACTTTGACTTCCGAAGTAGCACGGCGCCCTTCCTTTGGCCGCGAGCGCTTTTCGCTGAAACAAGTCTGTGTCTTCCCCACCGCTGGTCTTTGGAAAGCCTGAAAGTAGCCTAAATCGAAGCGCACGGCATCAGACTCGTTGTCAGGTTAGCTGTGGCGCCCCTCGGAATGTCCTCGTCCATCTTGGATGTGATACCCCAACAGTATATCACGAGAGTGGACCATGCTTGTGAAGACACCAGTGGCGAGGGGAACAGAGCTGATGAAGGCTGCGGGCATCTAATCACCTTCTGGGCTTGCGCGAGTCGATCTGGGGCAGGTAGCACGTCGTCGTCGAGGAAAGGTCCCTACCTGGCGGGCCCGTCTAAACCGCGTTTGCCCGAGGTCCTGCATTAGTATGGTTGACTCAGATGTGGACGTCTACGCGGTGCCCATGCCGACGCTCCAGGATGCTGATATCAGCCGCACTCGGATTGTCATGACCGCGCATGTTGATGGCTGCAGCTGGAGAACGGGTCATCCCAGAGAGGACATGTCGACGGGGTGTCTCGAGATAATGACAGCTGACTTCTTCTGAACCGAGAAGGAGATGATTGAGAGCACAGATATCGACTTGGGTGCAGGACTCGAAGACCTTACACGTTCAGTTGATGAGAGGCATTTTCTTCGTATCGAGCTCTGCCAGTTCCATCAATATTGTGGCGAATTCGAGGGTGAAACATGATCGTCCAATGCCAGCAGCGATCAAGTTGATATCGAGAGGGATCCCCATCAAATATACGTCGAGGTGCGTCCTATATAGAATTGGGAACGTCGCATGGCCGGGAACAATACGTTGGACAGAACATCTTCGTGTCTTGCGAGGGATCGAACTCTAGGACCGCATCACGCATCGAGCCCTTGTCGAGCAGTTCAACGTCGTCGTCCATGAGGATGTAATAGTTGCAGCCTATGCCCGGCGCGTGCTTGCCCTCCAGAGTTTGCAGACATGTCCTTAAGTAAAAGTGTACGATTGCACGGTAATATCAGAAACACCGTCGGAGGCAAAGGGTATCGCAGGAAACTCGGCCATCCGGGTCATCGCTGATAGCAAGAGGGAGTGGGGCTGCAAGCTCCAAATGATAGCCGTGCACGCGTCGGCATCGACGGAGAATCGGCCTGTTTCATCGTTCACTCTACTGTAGCTCCTCCTGGATCCCCTTTGCGGTGGGGGCGACATCTCGTCCAAGGGTCACCTGAGGCGACCAACCGAGAACGGATTTGACAAGAGTGTTGTCCCAAGTTCCTGCAGCCGAGACTAGTAGAATTTGAAGTGTCAAATGTCAAAAGCGGACCTCGACGGCAGTGACGACAACTCGGCGGCGAGTCGAGAACGGTAATAGAGTGGTCGGAGCCGATGTCCAACTGGGTCACCGTAGACAGCGTCACGAAGGAAAATGCGAGCATCAGGGGCATCGGTTACTGTACTGTATTAAAAGCCACGGCGATGCCTGTATCTCCCTAATCGCCGGGGAGTCGCCGAGTAGTTTCACCTGTCAAAGCCCTGCGGATGAGGGATGTCAGGCCATGTCAGGGACCATCCGTTTAATTGTTCCACCGGCAAGAGCGCCCCTCGGCCGGCGCTACATCATGGAACCACGCAAATACGTAACTTACTGACGCGGAGAAGACTTTCGGAATATCGCTGAAAGACCTGGCAGATGGGTTTGCAGTTTGCACTGCCCTTCTGCAGCTGCTCCGGATAGATGCAGGCCGATGGTTGTGTAGAAAGGGCGTTCTTACGCCAGGGGCAGTGTACGCGGATAGTAAATTCTGCCAGTGTGTCATGAGGTTCACCTCGTAGATCGCGAAATTGTTGGCAACGTCGAAGGTGCCCATTCCCCCATCGTGACATGACGGTATGTGTGCCAGTGCGGTCAACAGGCACTGAGGTCGAGAAGACGCGAGCGCAGGTGGTGTACGACGGTAAACGATCTCTGAACATCGCTGTTGTTTCATTCCCTGTTGAATGCTGTTTCAGGACTGGTCATAGGCCACACGAGATCACAGATATTGATTTCGACGAGAACACGAAGCTCCAATCTTGGGGATTCAGGTACTTGTACATGAAGTAGAGGACAACAACATGGACTTATGTACTACGAATGAGTGTTGTAAGAAGGGTGACAGGATATGTGTCGAAGGGAATACGGTACAAACGAGGTGAGTTGAAAAGCGCGGTCCGGTGGTTCGTTTGAACCGACTCTCACGCTTGGCGCCCGAACCAGTCAGCTATCGCAAGCATTGGTCAACTCGGACAGCTGTGAAATCGCCAGGCTAGCGAAAAAGCCATCGCCTCCAGTTTGCATTTCGAAGGTGCGACGGCGACGAGGAATAGGGCGCACTGGCCTTGAAGGCTTGAACTGCTTTTGATAGTGCACGGCCTCTTCACTGCAACTGTTCCACATCCGGCTCCTCGCGTTTTTTGTTTCGTCATGTTGGGGATGCCAAGGCTCTTGGCAGCAAAAATTGTGTTGGGCGGGCATAACGCCAGTGGGAGCCGAAGTATGGGCGAGGCCGTCATCCGCTTTTCATATCGACGATCAGGGGCTGCAGTAAGAGAAATGCCGCTCTGCCGCTCTTCCATGCCGTACAGTTCTCCGACCCTGAAACGAAGCCGACGATCAAATGAAACCGCAGGAACTTCGAGGGTTGCGCGTTGCGCGAGAGGGAATGCGAGAGGGTGACACACACTGCGCAAGGAGAGTAAGATGTTACTGTATCGTGATCCAGCAGGTTAGCTTGCATATACGCGAGTTCAATCAGTGGTGTCATTTGGACGGTCACAGGACGGATGCCTATGAACGTAAAGCCCGAGGTACATCCGAAGCTTGACTAAAGACCCATCTCACAACCCAGTCGTCGGGCATGAGGCGCATGTAACAGTGGGCTTAGGCAGTAACATCTGAAGATACTTCATCAAACACAAAAGATCTGGCTTACCTTTCAACCTCCGTCGGGACCTGTTGGGTTGTTCGGATATCTTCCTCTTCAATTGAGTTTTGTAAAACGCAGGGCGAAATCGTCTGCATAGCCCATTTTGACCTAATGGAAACACAAGCCATTACCCCAAGCTCAAGCACAATCTTGTACTCGTTGGTGCCTTACGATCAAGGACAAGTTGAGCATCCCTAAACTGATACTAGTAGAGGTCCTCATCAAAGGAACATCGCCTACAAAGCCGGGCTCCGACAGCATCTATACCCACGGTTCGTACTTTTGATGATCGCGCTGGGGTGCCCAGCCCAGGGCCAGCCCCCATCACCCTAAGTGAGGGATCAATGCCTCCACGAGGACAACACCGAAGACTCTCCTCTGATGGGCAATACTAGATAATTCCAGAAAAAGTCGGAGATACGGATCAGCTTCTTGATTTGAGACGAACCAACGATGGCCGCAGGAAGGCACTCGGATACAGCACTGGAGAATCACCATTTCAATTTACGTCCTCGATTGCGGCAGAGCGAAGAATCATGATCCGTCGGGATGTCTGATCGTCAACGCTCCCCCTTCTGGCAAAGAAGCAGCGTTCGCGTTCCTAGACCTTCCTGCGGATAGCCTCGCGAAGGAAAAGGGTGACTGACACGTAGGCTAGGATCGACCTCATTTCCACAATACCCACCGAGCGCGTTCACCAAGTGAACGTCGACGCGATCATTTCAGACATACAAGACCCGTGGAAGATGGTCCTGCGAGGCAAGACTCGGAGGCTCGGCGCTGCTGTGGACACCTCGGGAAATTCGAGGACCAGGACGTCTTGAATGCGCATTTCCGTGCAGAATGGCACGCGTTACCCTCAACGTGGAATGCTCCAAGATTTGGGGACTTGTGCAATAAACGTAGTACAAGCCGCGGACCCATCAACGGCATCGCTAGACGAGATGAAGCGATGAAGCTCGACGAAGGCCGAAACGCGCGCTCGTCCATTTCAGACGGCCGACCAATTCGGACCATCGAGATTGTTCTTGAACCCCTTGAGTGTACAAGGAAAAAGAGACGGAAATTTTGATGGAGAGAGTCTAAGAAAGATATACGCGTGTCCGTGTCCGAATACTAGAGTGCTTGAAAAGTCACGCGCAGTGATGGCCCCATCAACCGGCGCACATCACACCATCATGATGTCACGAAAGAGAGATGCTGAGATGTCGTAAATATCGCCCATGGAGCACAACGTGTCGATACATCAGTACCGTGATCGGACCACCGTGATGTAGGCGGCCCTACTCAGATGCGCGCATCGTCCTAATGGCATGATATAATTCTAATTCTAATTCTAATTCTAAAAACAGACAGCGCGGTATGCGTCATGATGGGGTCATTCTAAACGTAACTTGGTCTCACAGACGACACCGTGTTAGTTGTGACCTATCGATATCGCTCCGACAACATCAAGTAACGTGGGAGGGCACACATTGAGAAAGGTTTCTGAATCGGAGAGATGTCATAGCCAGTGCCTATTCCATTTCTAGCACATCTTGTCTCTCCTCCGCCCACAATACTACAGATGAGATACGTGTCTACAACAGATTTGAAAACATAATGATAACCTTTGTCAATGATAGAGTCGATGGGATGTCGTGTTCGCCCAAGAACTAAGAACTGATTGGGTCTGAAGAGCACCTCCACAGATACGCCCATTACTAAACTTCATCTGCTGGCCTCTGATGGGAAACGGAGACATCGCTGTCGGTGAATTGCACGTGGCCGAAATCCTTTGATTGATGGCAGTCCTTCCGGACATGGACCTGCAAATTCTGTGTCGCAGTTAGGTTAAAGGCTCGCGTCGACCGTCGAGAGCGGGCGTCTGTCAAGTGACCCATTGGAATACTGTTGCGGGTACGTTCGAATGTGGTGGGGCCGTAAACGGTCGCTCGCAAACTGAGGGAGATCCGACAAACCATAACTACGTTTACACTGAAGGTTAAAACAGTGAATCAGCAGTAAGACGACACGGTTGAATCAGGTAAGGCAGCTGACCAGGCAGAAGGACTTGGTGTGGGAAACGGAATCGTGATTAGCAGTTGTAGTCAAACAGTAAAGTTGTGACTTACAGAGCAGAGATGGAGCGGAGGTTAGTTGGAGCATGCAATAACATAATAACCCATATGAGGTTCACGGAGAAGATAAAACTAATTCAGATCAGCCCAAGTCTATCCCAGCCAGGAAGTGATACTTACCCAAAATAGAGGGCCCCGTCCTGTACCAGACGAACCATCAGACTGGGCCTGCTTGTAGCGTTCGTAACACCTTGGTGGCTCCAGTGCATGTAGAGGGTTCGCGAAACCGTGAGGAAGAAGACCAGAGTATCATACCCAAGCTCCCAAGTGATATATAAGATTGTCAGATGTCCGCTTTGGAGGGGAGATACTTATTGGTTAAGAAGGGTGAGGAAGAAGAGTTAACATACACTCTGTATGACGTCATATAAATGCAGACTAAACATTACACTCAACAACGGCTTTTGGCTTGGGTGATTGAGACACAAACTTACAGTGGTATTCGTAGTTATCCAGAGCGAGCGGCGCAGCTGAGGTGTTAGTACTTGTCAGCTACTGCGTTTGTCCCTGGCATAAGGCTACTTACCTTTGTGCCCTGGGGCAGTGTACAGCCAGATCCCAGCGACCGTTTGCAGGAGTAAACTCGCAGATAAGCAATAAAGAATGATCTGGCTGCGGTTGTAGAACGCATACACCCTGCGTAGACAACTTTTGGACCTTGCGAGGGCATGACATGTTCGGTGACTCACCGAATAAGCATGAGTATTCCAGGGAAGAGGGTCAGAGGCACCGTGATTGCGAGAGGAAGGAACAGTATCCAATGAGCACAACTTTAGGGTGAAGGATGAGGGAAATTGGGGTGTATTAGGATTGAGAAGTGACGTCAGTCTTGCAAATAGCCCGAGATAGCCGAAGCTGCACACCGAGAGCGCGTCATCTCTGTTGAAAAGAAGCCTAGAAGACGTCGGTCGATGAAAAGATATCGCATATGGAGTGGCCAAATAGCTACCAAATACCACCACGGTCATAGCGAGGGGGGCGTAATACCGTGACTGGGTGGTGTCGTGGCCAGAATAAATTCCTGACAGGAATTCCATGAATGGAGATCGTACCAGAATGAACAAGTAAAGGGCTAGAGGATGGCAGATGGGGAAAGAATTAGGTGAATGCTACGTGGGGGATTTGGTGAAGTATATTACGAAATGTTTTCATCCTCTTCCACACTGTTTGGATCTAAGGCAAGCGTCAAGAGGTCGTCAAGGCGGGTACAGAACCCAGAAAAAGGATAGCAGACCTCCGCGGGAAGGGTCAAGAGATGATCGTATAGCAGTACTGTGTACCAGCAAAGGAAAAAGTACTGTTGAGTGCGGGTGGTCAGCGATGATGAGGCATTGACAGACGGATTACGAGTCCCCACCTTCCCATCTTGGCTGAGGAGTGAATATCAGTATGATATGGTTGTTAAGAACGACGAAAGAAAAGAAACGGACATATCGTCAGGTTCTGGAGTATGGGAGCCAGAGACGGCGGAGGGAGCGACATGGCGGAACGATAGATGCAGGGCGGGGTGAAACTTGCCCGAGCACCAAGATCAAGGCTTCAAAAACTCCAGAAGGATTCCCGAATGCTGATCAGCGAAGGGCAGGGCTGTGCATGGCCCACAATACTATCGTGACAGACGGAGAAGGGGAGTCGGGAACGAATAGGCAAGGGGAGAAGGAATGGGGAACTTATAGCGCGGGTCACCTACGCTGCGCGGAGCGCATGAACGGAATACATGCGCACTTCGGTAATATCACGCAAACTGGCGAGTAACTTAAAGGACGAGAAGAACGATCTGTAAATCGAGATTGCCGTTTCAACGAGTCGTCTCGTCGAGCGACTCCACGCCTTGTCCACGCGGGCGTGATAAAACATCAAGGGCCTTGCCGTGCCTGGTGGAGTAGCTCCCCAAATATACGGTTCTACGATTAGTTCTGACCACCAGGTTCACCACTGTGAGAAAGCGGGTTTCCTCCGACTCGCCAGGGTGGCCAGAGGGGAGAAGTGCATTGGGAGAGTGATCCGCCCATCCAAGCCAAGGTTTGGAAAAAACGTGGACCTTATTGCCGCAGTAGTACAACCCCCGTTGACTTGCCACCACCGCACAGTGCGCTGCATCGGATGGGCGGGAGAGGGTAAGTTCTGGTATTCTGACGATCAAAATTGGAAGGGCAGATGAAGAGGTCACGAGGTTTCTTTCTCGCTTGAACCGCTTCCCCCACATCTCAGCTCTGGCTCTGGTGCTCAGTTCCTTCGGGTACATTGATCCATCATCCAAAAAATACAATTATCACCAAAAAAAAAAATCGTCGCTACAGTGTCCTCGGCATTCGCGCGGGCGTGACGCGGCCCCGCGGTGTGTCTGACCATGCGAAGGAGCAAGCCCAAGTTCTTCGTGACCACAGCAATTTGCCAAGAACCGCCGTCGCCCAGTGAGTCCCTTATTTCCTCATGTCATCATGCGCTCTGCTGCAGAAGCGTCCATCCCCAGTCAAAGGTGGTGCTTCTCATCACTAAGCCGCGGGAAAAGATAAGGGCATCAAGTACAGCATACCACCGACCAGAATCGTTTCTGTGACTCTGAGGGGCGGCTGCGTACTCTGAGAAAGCAATAAGAGACAAACCTACCACTTCCCTTCGTCCCATTCTCACGTTCGTTCTCATCACGAGACGAATTGCAAAGTAGGCAATGAATGGCCCCATCATCTAATCTCTTCGCTTGCCCAGTGCTGAACTTGCCTGATGACCGATGTTCGCACGTATAACCATCACATCAGCTGATCAACAATGCAGTTCACTACTCTCCGCCAAACACGGTCGAACACGCAGCACCCTAGACCGGATGTCTACGGGTACAATTGCACCTTCTTCCTTTTAGTCCGCTCGAAATGGGTTTAAAGCCAAGAATCCACTTAAACGCCCCCTGGCCAACGCCACAACATGTACGAAGTGTACGTGGCGTCTCCCCCACGCGAGTGACAGCTCATCAGGCATGATCGGATATCTGTGCGATTTTATGCCATCCGTCGCATTGGCGTATCAGGAATAGCCTGTCATTTGTCAAGGGTGTCAAGGAAAGAAAGGACAGCACCACTACCTGCCCCCCACTGTCTCTCGGGTTCACCGACAGGTACTTATCTGGGTTCGGTCGATCTAGCCCGTCCTCCTTGGCCCCTTTTTTTGTCGCGTTCATCAATCCGCAACCGGTTTTGCAGTGTGAATTATATGGACCTAAGCGATCAGCGGAGGCGGCCCTGCCCGAGGTGCCCTCCACATCAATAGAGGTTGCGCCCGCGGCCAAGGACAGCGAGTCCCTAGTCCGCTTCCGACGTGGCGTTTTGGAGCACTTATCAACTCAAACGCCCCTCGGCGCGAGGTCGCGTCGCTCCACCACTAGGCTCTTGCCATGCACTCCGGTATCGCCGGATACCACTTCGTCTTCTCTCTACCCACCAACCAGTTGCCCATTTGTTGCGTTGCCGAGACGGATGGATGGCTGGGATTCTCGCACGGACCCGTCTCCGCCCCTTCATCCGCAGTTTGTACGTTCTGGGAAGTCAGGTACCATTGAATATACATCATTTGCTTCTCTCCAAGGTTGCAATCCGTCCGCCGTTGCCGTTCACATGCGAACCTAAAGCCATCCGGTGCAGTCCTTCAGAAGCTCAACCCACCCCAGTCCCTTGGGCGTCGGCATATCAATGACACGCCGTTGATGGTCGGGGTCGATCTGACGATCATGGACCACCCGACCCGTTCACGATTCGCCAACGCGACCCTGGAGAGCATACATGTCGCAACATGTCCAAAAAACGATTGTAGTAATAAACGAATGACATGGTCTGTCGGCTCTTAGTCTTGTGAAGTACCTACGATGTAAATTCGAACCGCGGATGACGATCTCCCAACCGCCTCCGCTCCTTGGGCGAGTCCCAACCTCCTGGCCCGGTGCCATATCCATGCATCTGCAGGAGACGCTCTACCTCCCTACGCTTTTCCGCATTGCAGGCACGGAAGTAGAAGATGAGACCGGCACATGTCGCAGCCATGCAGAGTGAGAGGGCGAGGTTGATGGAAGTCGCTTTGTGGAATCGCGGAGGGTCAGTGAAGAGCCAGGTGGATACGATGCCGCCGATGGTAGGCGCGATAAACGTGATGGCGACCGCAGTCGCGCGGCGGTAATGTGGTTGCACGTTGTTCGCAGTCCACGTGGAGAGGCAGGGGGGAATGCCATAACTGCCTATGATCTGGAGGTACAGTGCACCGTAATCAGTGTTCCTGTTTCCTGAACCTAGTCGAATAGACGAATATGCGCATTCAGAGGCTGTGGCGTCATTAGCCGGAGAAGTAAGCGCGCACCAAGGAAGATGGCGTAACCCGCTGCGGCGATAAGCGAGCAGAACACAGCCATCAGCCCGCGGTTCTTGTATTTATCACAGAAGTAGGAGGTGATGATGGAGAAAACGAAGGAGCAAGCGAACGGAGGGACCTGGTATGAGGTATAAATATAGAGTATATCATTGGAGGTTGAAAGGAACAGACCGTCAACAACTGTGTACGGCCAGGAGAATGTCCAAGGGCGGAAACGATAGTCGGCGTGCTACGGGAGACAAGTCAGGCCCATGAGCCCCAGTTGGGAACGAAGCTGAGAGTAAATACAAGTTGGCAAGACCGAACAACTATCAAAGACAAAATTCATGAATACTTGCGTGAGAGAATTTGAAGTAAACTTACCGTCACGCCACTGCAGAACATGGGTAACGCAAGCAGAAGAATATGAGGCGCATCGGTGAATACGCTTGCGACTTCGCTCCAACTGAACACCTCTTCATGTTTACCATCAGTGTCGGCGTCACCACTCCAATCATTTGCAAGGTCTTGGCAGTACGCCCTCCGCTCCCCTTCTGTGAGAAGTTTGATGTTCATGGGCGAGGCGGGGACGAAGAAGGAAGTCGCGAGCCCAAAGGCGACGGTGAAGACACCCTCCTAAGCGAAGGAGTCGTGCATTTGTAGAAACGACGGATAGAGAAGGGTAACGACAAACCACGATGAAGATCCACTGCCAGCCGGCGATTCCGTGCTTCCCATCGAGATGCTGTATCCCGAAGGCCAGTAGACCAGAGAAGGCACCGGCGAGAGAGGTGACGCTGAACATCATCGCGAAGCGTAACTGCATGGCATGACGCTTGTAGAAAGCGGAAAGGAGGAGTCCGATGCCAGGCAAGAGGCCGCCTGAGCGAGCACGGCCATCAGTACAGAGAGAGATTTGTGCTAGTAGACAATGACAATGACCTTCGAAGACGCCGAGGAAGAATCGACACACGAGAAGGCCGTTATAGGAATGGACAGCACCTAAACTGCGGTGAGTGCTGAAGAGGGTGACGCTGGTAGAAAACGGCTACCCTGGCATGCGCAGGCAATTCCCCAGAGAGTGACCATAATTGGAAGGGTCACATTGGCACCGACGCGTTTCATGAGTAGGTTCATAGGAAGTTCCATGAGGATGTATGGAACACTTTCTGATGATCAGTCTGGAAACACCAGTGCAGTGGGGGGTATATCGTACTAAGTAATTGTCAACGCTGTCGAGAATTGCTTCGGTGTCATGTGGAGACTCTTCGTGAGTCCAGCTACACGAGCATTACCGATGTTTCTTGGGGGCATATGTCAGACAGATGTGTGAAATGCTGCAAGGAGACGTACGCTCTATCCTACAATCACGCGATCGTCGTTGAAGGGTTGAAGTATCGAGAGATGGGACCGCTGCGCAGAACTCACCAAGAATGACAAAAGATCTGAACAGGAGATAAGCACCGAGCAGCAGAAAGGCGACAACAGAGAGGACACACAAAACATGCCAACGATGGGGATGAGATAGAGATCTATTTTGAGGGTCGCTCTCTGGAGAACATTCGGGTTCGTGGGCTGGATCTGTTCCCGGTCATCCCCAAGCAAGGCTGGGATGGTGTTGGAGCTGGCCTCTTTCTGAGGGAGTTCGGAATGCCCGGACTCGGAGTCGACCGAGACAGACATGGAAAATAGCCAGGGAAGAAGGAGTTGGGACTCGGAAGATACGGTGTCATCTTGGAGTTGCAGCGAACTTTTAACATTCGCTGACCTGGGACCCTTCGCTGTCGGCCAAGATCGTCTTCAGAGATCAGTCAAAATCCACTACTGGAGCTGCCCTTGCGTGGCCTTCAATTGGTCGGTCGCTGGGCGACGTACGCACCCGCGGAGGAGTCAACGACGAGATGTGCAATTGCCGCGGCTACATGACCAGATGACGAGACCCTTATGGCAATACAGGCTCTGGTGTTGGAGGAAGAGGTGTTTGCTCCTCGCGCGCGCATCCCCCATTTTGCCGACGGTTGACCGCATTTATCTCCCTCTGGCACAGCGTCACCGGCAAGGGTGACACCGCACCTTCGAATCCACCCTCGGCAGATCCCTGCACCTCAACAATGGATTCGTCCGCTGGGTGGGAGCTCAGGAACAGGGACGTTTCCACTCTCAGTGACCACCCCAAATGTTTTCGTCTCTGTACAAGCCCGCCTGTGGGAAACATCGCTCTTCATGGGTATCGCGCACCCTTTTGAGCCGCTGAAAAGTCAGACAATGGCCTGCAGTTCTTGGAGACCGTGGCGGAGCTTCACCTTATTTCACAAAATGCCCTCGATGGACCCATGCATGTCCCTCGCTTCACTTAGACACCGCGGTACCACCTCACTATCGGTCTTCACTCCATTTCAGCGACACGATACCCACAGCAGCGTCTCTATCCACACGGTGCAAGCCCCCTGAAAGGGGTACTCCTGTTCCCGACACATGCAGCTCCGACGTAGAAGAAGTGAAGCAGGGCCACGAGGCGAAAAAGTGGGTAGGATATCAGAGTCTTCTTCTCGACAGACAACCCCGAATCCCGTCCCTCGCCCTCGTGGTGGAATTCCTGTATCCTTGATTCGTCGCAGCTGCAAACACCCACGAGCCCTTCGCTCTCCGCATTTTCCGACCCAGGTGGCTTCCATGTAGGATGCCCCATGGACTGCTTGACCACATGGCATGAGGGTTCGGGTTCTCTGGCTGCTCCCGGCGTGATGTTCCCCACCGCATCATTGGCACGGGCGCGATGAATGCGCCTTATGGTCCGGCTGACGTACGGTGCCGCCGGAACCGGGAAACGACTTCCTCGAACCGCTCTTCGAACCCACGACCACGAGGTGCGTTTTATCTCTGCGCCTTCGATCGGAGTAAGGACGGGCTTATTTGGCGGCTTCAGTCAGAACTGCCACGACGGAAGCATCACGTTCGGCGCCGATGCTGTATTTCTTGGCCCACTTCTTGTGAAGGGAGAGAACCATTTTTCCCAGGCGTGACCGAAGGGCCCCCCCAAACCACCCTTACATCCCGGATCATCTTTCGGATGGAAACACAAACACACTTTTGTAGAATCAGACCAATCGAATATGGTGCTTCCGCTTCTTACTCTAAGGCTTGTTGGGGAGCGGGCCCGATCCGACAAGCAGGACAGGAGAGTGTCTCATCACCATCATATCGCCGCAGATTCGAAAAACGCTTCGCATGTGCTTTCACACCCACATGCCCGCACCCTACCCATTTAGGTGGATGGTTCGGCGGCGACGGCTAGGCAGAATCCCGAGATCCACGGGGCTGGATCTGCGACGAGGGGTATTCTAGGCATGGAGGTAGAATCGAACCGATTATTAGCACAAGTAACAAAATAGTAGCATCTCGGGCCATCGCATGTACATCCAGTCACTTCGCTATCACCGTACGATCTCGTGTGCATCGTGCACTTGATCCCGATGGCTAGTTTATTGGGGATGTGTTCGGACACCGCATGCGTGCAACATGGCTGATGAGAACAAACGACAGCCGGGGGCGAGATAGCTATAAGATCCGATTTGATTCAAATTCAAAATTGTGATACTTTGTACAGGATGTAGTACGAACACACTCGTTGGTACATCTACTGTTGTTTTATTACATCCCTTCACACGCCGTGAGCGCCTGAGCAGCCGACCGACTGGTCCAGCACGAGTGCGCCAATCGTCACGCATTCGCGCCCGCGCCCACCTCATGGAGGTAGCTTCCGAGAAGCTTGGTCTGCAGGCCAACACTTGCGTCAATTCCCCCTGTTCTGAAACAATGGAAGAGAAACCAATTACGTACCCCCTGAATAAAGTTCGATATATCCAACTTCTCATTCGTCGAGCTGTGTCAATCAAAGCAAGTTGGTAAAACATTGGTGAGAGAGAGAAGGGTAGAGACGAACTGTGCCCCATCATCGCCGCGACCCATGGGAAGTAGTAGCACGTTCACGCCGAGAGCCTCCGCAAAAGTGAGCGTCACGGGGATTGATCCACCCTCGCGCGTATAGTCGGGCGCTTGCTTATACACGGCCTAGTTAAGGGTGACAATGAGGATCAACTCACTGCTGGATTGCAGTCAAGTTTAACGCACCTCTGTCGCGCGGTGCGCAGCTTCGTAGTTCCAGTGTTTGTGGTCCTCGACCCAGGGCTTCCCTCCGTGTAGATTCTCCACGTTGAAGGTGTTCTTGCTCCCCAGTCTCGCGAACTCACCCTGCAAGTACTTGATCACGAGCGGGTCGACGTTTTCCGGTGTCTGCGGGGGGACGAGGCGGATGCTGAACTTGCCCGCCACTTTGGCCGGGATGACCGTCTTGGCCCCCGCGCCGTAAAACGCGCCCTCGATGCCGTGGAGTGAGAGCGAGGGGGAACGCATACGCCCCATCAACATGGATGCCTTGTCATCCGAAATCGTGATCTTGGCGCCTGCGGAAACCTCCACGTCATCGACAGCGTAATCAAGGTTCTTGTAGAGCTGCCTACGACAAGGAACAGGTGTAAGAGGAGGTTGGTCCGCGGCGGTGCGAGGGAACGGGTGGAAAGAAGAAAAAACGTGCCTTTCTTCGTCGTCCGGAGGAGGCACCATCTCGTCGACTCCAGGGACGAGGATGTTGCCTTGCGGGTCAACGAGTTTGCTCATGAGTGTGATGAGATCGGTCATCGGTTCATGAACCATGCGGCCGAAGACACCTGAATGGAGATCCCTGGCGGGACCGGAGATGGTGACCTTGTAGTACGATATGCCACGGAGTCCATAAGTCAGCGCGGGTGTTCGCGTATTGAGCCAGTAGTTATCTGACTGAACGCGTGCGGTGAGGCGGTGAGAAATGTCGGGTGGTAAAAAAAAGGCGAAGCGTGCACACAATGCAAACTGCGTCGACACCATCGAACCAGGAGTCCTTGCCCCTCTTAACCTCGGCTAGTATAAATTCATCGAGTCCTTCGGAGCCGGACTCTTCCATTCCCTCGAAACAGAAGCGAAGGTTTACGGGAAGGGGCTTATTGAGGGCATGATGCGCGTCGAGGACGTTGATCCAGCCAAAGATGGGGCCCTTGTCATCGGACGAACCGCGACCGTAGAGACGGCCAGATTTGTCATCCCTGGTCAGTTGGAACGGTGGGAAGTCCCAGCCATCTGACTGCTGTGCCTGCAGAGGAAAAGATCAGGAGGGTGACGATGAGTGCGAGGAAGGGTAGACGACAGACTGGTTGAACGTCAAAGTGACCATAGATGAGAATCGTCTTTTTGGATTTGTCGTCACCGATCCTTCCCAAGAGGGCGGGCGGAAGCTTCAAGTTGTGGCCATCCATTATGTGGGTACCAAGCTCGACGGCTTTGGTCTCGACGCCGTATTGCCTTAACTGCGACTCCAGGTACGACGACATGCGGAAGACATCGTCGCGGTGAGCAGGATCTCCCGACACACTTGTGCGAATCAGCATTGGGGGCGGCACCCATCTGGTGGATACGGTACCTCGGGATCTCGACGGCGCGCGCAAGACGCTGGATGAATCTATCCTTGTTTGTGTCTACAAAGTCGAGCAAGTCTGCGGGGGCTGCCATAGCTAAACTACCACTCGATCGACGGCCGAGGATGGACCAGCGCTGGCCACGGGGGCGTGGGAACGCCCGTGACAACACCCACTCGAGCGTGACCATCTGCGTCATACGGCACCGCTGCTCCTCGGCCCCAGCGGTCTGTCCCCGGGCCGACCGCCGGAGCCAGGTCTCTGCCGCCACGCCTCTGTCCTCCGTCCCAGCCAGCCACCATTGATAGTACCACCATGAGCTCCCGCACTCTCCCAGTGGCGTGTTAGCGTCCGGCGATATCCCCTTCGCCGCGGGTGCCGCTCGGTCGTACAGCCACACGCTAAAAAAGTGCTCGGGATAAAGGAGCAGCATGCCGTTGATCACGTTCTCGTCCTTCCCCACGAATTGGCTCCGTGCCAACCACATGTAGTGGTACATGAAGAACAATTGTCGGTATCGCGTGACCGCTCTTGGTCGGCCGCCGAAAAACGAGCCTGGTTCGTCGACGTGTTAATGATGTCAACCCTTCCACTCGTCCGGTCCTTCTCACCTTCGCTGAAACTCTCCCCGGGATCCAACGGCCCCGTCTCTTCTTTCCAGGTCTCGAATTCGCGCCCAGGTGGATTCCACATCGGGATGAATATTATGTCGTCTTTTGGCGACCCTGTCTTTATCTCACCCAGGATGAACAGCTTCGCGATCCGTGCGGGATCCGGCCATGCGCGATACTGCCAATCGCGCATGCTCCCAGCGTCGTTCCAAAAAACATAGTCGTGTGGCCGCCCTCGTTGTGCTGCAATGTTCCGCATACCCTCGTCGAGAAAGTAGGCCTTGGCGTTCCACACGGCGTACAGTTCCGGCCGTGCATGTCCTTTTCCCGGTCCCAACTGTGCATCTCCTCGTACCGCGTCTCCAATCCGTGCATTGGCGGCACCTCGAACGGTGAGCTGAATGTCGTGTTGAGCGTCAGGGGCAACTTGCCTCGTAGCCGTTTGACGAGCGGTGCGATGTCTGGCGGGCAGAACAAGTACACGTCCGTGGTGACATGACTAAGAAAGTTGCTTAGCCATGTCTCGTAGTCGGACATTGGGTGTTTTGACTTGGACAACGGGAAGAAGGCCGAGACGAGAAGGATCTCTTGTCCTTTGGCGTAGGTCGGACGGAGGTGTGATACCAGTCGATGGCCTCCAAAATGGCGGAACGTGGTCACAAGCAAGCCAACGACCGCGAACGCGATCAACACCGTTCGACGACGAATCGGAGAACGTGGACGGCGACGGCCTTGCGGGGCGAAGGTGTTGGTCATGGTCGGGCCCAAGTCAGTTTTGGGCCTCAATCTGGAGACTTGGACTCGAGTTCGTAGAGGGGGAAAATTGTGTCAGGGTGCCAAATATATTATTTTTATACTTACAAATGCCCTCCGATACGCAGCGCGATGAACCCGAGATCAACTGCGATGCCGTCGACGCGATGGCCTTTCTGGACTGATTGTGGCGCGGATTTGCCAGGTCTCGGAATAACTTACAGGTAACTATTGCCATAGACACACGAGGTTAATTGCGATCAATCACAGTTAGTCGTGGACCCCTGGATGGCGAATGTTGAAGCCCGAGTTGTGTGTTGTGTTCACCGCTCACTCATAACGGGGACGAGGTTGTGCCTCCCCCCAAACACAACATCGATCACTTAAATCTACATTTTTAATTGTCAGGTGGCACGCCCGCGGATCTAGCGCCTAATTGAATGTGATCGATATCCTAGTTGGCCGAAAATTATCACGTTTCACTCGTCACTGGCGAGCAATTTCAGCGCGGTTCTGGGCGCGGAACGGTGGCACCTCGGACTTGTCTTTCTTCTGTTCTGCCGCCAAGTCATCTCCTCTCTGACCTCGCCTCAAGGATGGGACCAAATCCCCGCCTCTTCATTTTTCCTTCTGCGCCACAGCAACATGCCGCCCGACTGAAACAACAAAGGCTATCCCGACACTCCCCCCTTCCTTCGTGCCGAAATTTAGTTCTGCCTGCATATTTGTGGATGGGTAATTTGAACAGAATGGGAGAGCAAGGTCTACAGCGGAGGATGCAGCAAGAAGAGTGTACTGCTCGGGAATTACTGGGCGCGATAAATCTTGCAGGCAAGCAATCACCGGCAGTTTCCGTACTATCCGTCACCTGATTCGGGTCGCACCCATGTTCTTATCCCTTTAATTCTGTTTCTAATCTGGGTCCTGCAAGTCCTCAGCATCAAGTGTTGGCGAATTACATTCCTACCACTACAATTTACCGTACTTCCAATCGTCATTTTGCCTTTATAAGCCTTGACATAATATCGAAGCTATTCCCATCCGGTTGTAGGTCGATGTATTCGTCGTCTGTGCCATACTGCGCACTCCTACCCCATCCGACTCGTTCGGGGATCGTACGTAGCAACCCGTGATCGTGAGTTATCCCAACGATACGGATGGGAACGTGTGGCTCGACCGTCGTCAGCATCACGAGTTGATCCCTGTACACGGAAAGGATCAAGGCGTCACGCCCCAGTGCAAAAGACGGACGGAACACGCACGAATGCATCCACGCGTCAAGATAAGCCTCTTCGAAAGGCGCCCAGGCACCTTGTCCAGCGATAAATGCACCCCAAAGGCGTTCGAATTCAGTAAGGACTAGCGCCAGGACCGTCTCGGGTTCGAGCCCTTCTGCATTCCCGGAGAGAAGGGATAGCGCAGGCACAGGCGCGGGGGTGCATACGTTGATCCCACACCCTTTTCCAGCGCCAAGAAAACCCAAAAAAAAAAAAAAGGGTTCAGAATTTGGTTAGCTTTGCAGCGCGCTCATCTAAAGCAACCCCCCGCGCGCGCGCACCGACGACGATGTCCACGTTCCCGTCAGAGAAACTCGCATTGACCAAGATGCCGCCGACTTTTTTCTTCGTGCTGCCCGCGAGGGTGAGGACGAGGGCAAGTCGATGTACACGTCATTAGGCCACTTGAGCCGCACGCGCGCACCACGCTCAGGGCCCAGTGCGCGCGCGTCGCGGCACGCGTTGACGATGGCCAGCCCGACGAGGTACTGTACCAAGACGAGGCGCGGCGCGGGGAACGCCGAGCGCTGCGCGCGAACGAGGACGGAGAACTGCAGGCACCCTGGTGGCGAGAGCCATACGTTGGAGCCGCGGCCACGCCCTGTGAGCTGGAAAGTCGCGAGGGAGACGATCGGCGTGGGAAGAGACGTTAGGAAGCGGGGGTTTCTAGGTTGGAGGAATTGAGTCGACGAGCCGGGCACGGGTACGGCGATAGGGGATGATGATGATGGGAATATAGTAAGGTGTGACGAGAAGGGCAGAACGTACCTCTCCAACATTGTCTGCGTGCTCGTCACTGCTTCGCCGTAGAACAGAGCCTCACCTACTCCCCAGCTGTCGTCCGCGGCACGCACCCGGTCCCCTCGGACCTCCCCGAGCACGGCAAAGTACTTCTCTGCGTTGAATCTTGGCGTGAGCTCTGCTGTAGGTAAGACGTCCGGAGGAAGGACGACGACGACCCGTGGTGCAGCCGGCGTCATCGCCGCATGCGACGTTGCATCTGCGAATGCCCTCGCCTCCGCAACCAGGCGAGCGCCGTGCTCAAGAGTCGTGGCCCAGTGGAAATGAAACACGTCTTCCTTGTCCTTGATCGCGCCCACCTCTGAAACACTGGATGCCTCAGCGCCAGCGGAAAGGCCTAGCCTTCTTAGCACGGTCTCGGCGATGTGCCTCCTCCCGCGTGGGCACAACAGAAACTGAGGGAGGGGATGTCCCGGGATGGTGGGAGGGGGATCGGGAGAGTCGCCGGGTATCGTCTCTGGCGGCACGGACAGCCCAAGTGATTTCAACGCATATTGGAGCAGTGCGTACACGCTTGCAGTGTCCTCCGTGCCATCGATATAAGGAGAGACACCCCAGAAGGCTGCGCGTCCGGATCCGATGGGCACTTGGATACCCGCGATGGCACCGACGTCCTCCCAACGGCCCAGAATGGCTTCATTATCAGACGAGGCGCGCGTCAACTCAAATGAAACACTGGCCGGCCGAAGACTTGAAAGAAGCGAGCCCGTCCGAAGGAGTATAGATGAGAGTGGTAAGAGGGCTGGGACGACCTGCGGCGATTCGGGGACTATAGCAGTGCCTGACGTAGCATCCCACAGATCAAAGCGATCCCGAGCTGGACGGTGTGACAGAAAGGAGACGCCCAGACCAATGCCCAATACGCGCCCTCCAGCGTCGACATACTCTTGGATGGCTTCTTGAGCCGGTGGAGAGAGCGACAGGGGTGCAGGAGAAGTATCAGGCGGTGTAAGGATGAGAAGAGCGCAAGAGGCAGTCCAAGGCTGCGTGGCTAGGGATGCAGGAATGATGGATTGAACGGTATAGAAAGGAGACAGAATGGAACGTAGGGCATTTGACAGTCCGGGGGAGGCGGACGAGGCGTATACAAGGACATTCATGGTCGCAGACCAGGTCGGGAAGTCGACCGCCCAGCGCTGCACCGACAACCAGCCAGTTGGTTAAAATTTGAGGTAGCCTACGAAAAAAAGGAACCCGACTAGGCAATAAGAAAGATGTTGTACCGTCGACGGGGGTCGAACCCGCAACCCCCACCTGCCTTATTCCATGTGCGTATAGGAAGGTGATGCGCTGCCATTGCGCCACGACGGCATAATAAGAGAGGCATTCAAAAGATATCTAGTCGTGCGATACCATCGAGAGAAACAAATTCACAGAGGCTAAGGAAAAGGTCCCAAAAAAACGGAGTAACGTATAGCAAGGTGAGGATCCTTTTGCAGCAGGGTTCTATTCCCGTGCTCGTTTATATCAAAAAAAAGTGGCACAATACAATAAGAGTCAATTCAGTTGTGGTCCTCAACCAGGCTCTTGCTCGACTTGAGATCTGCCTCTACCATCTCCTTAACGAGCGAGTCGAAATCGACGTGACGTTTCCAGCCGAGTAGCCTCTCAGCTTTGGCAGGCCTTCCCAGGAGCTGTCTGTGAACGATCACGTTAAGTTTAATGCAGAAAGTGAGGATCTGTTGACGCTCACTCGACTTCAGCAGGACGGAAGTACTTGGGATCGACTCGAACCAGGATTCGGCCGCTTTGAGAGTCTTTTCCGACCTCATCGACGCCCTCTCCAGACCATCTACAGGACAGCGGTTAGCAAAATTGCGCCGCTGAACAATCGGGCGAGCAGCTGACTGTATTTCCACGCCAAGGACGCGGAAGGCCTTCTCGACGAACTCTCGCACGTAGTGCATTTCGCCAGTTGCGAGGACGAAATCCTCAGGGGTGTCTTGCTGGAGCATGCGCCACATGCCCTCTACATAGTCACGAGCTGCGGGGAGGGCAAACAAATGGATTGCGGTATGACGTTGTCCCATCTCAAATTGGCGCGGAAAGGCTCACCGTGGCCCCAGTCACGTTGCGCATCGAGGTTGCCAAGGTAAAGGCATGCCTGCTTCCCCAGGCTGATGTCCGCGACGGCACGGGTAATCTTGCGCGTCACGAATGTACGCCCACGACGGGGACTCTCGTGGTTGAAGAGAATCCCATTGCAGGCGAACATGTTGTAGGCCTCACGATAATTCTTGGTGATCCAGAACGCATACAACTTTGCGACGCCGTATGGGCTGCGCGGGTAGAACGGAGTCTCTTCATCTTGCGGGACGGACTGTACGAGGCCATAAAGCTCGGATGTCGACGCCTGATAGAACCGCACATGGCTCTGGAGGCCACAGGTGCGCACGGCGTCGAGCAGGCGCAAAGTGCCGAGCGCGTCGACATCGCCCGTATACTCCGCCATGTCAAAGGAGACCTTGACATGCGATTGCGCACCAAGGTTGTAGATTTCGGATGGTTGGACCTTCGCTATGATGTACACGAGGTTGGTACTATCAGATAGGTCTCCATGGTGGAGCTCGAATTTGTTCTTGCCTGTTCTCTCGCGTGATCAGCACGCGAAAGGGGAACATTGTAAGACCATGAAGCGTACGTTCGTGTTGATCGAAAAAGAGATGATTGATACGCGAGGTGTTGAAACTAGAGGAGCGACGGATGATGCCATGCACCTCGTACCCCTTCTCGAGCAACAGCTCTGTCCTGATGAATAAAGCTCCAATGATAGAAGTCACACGAGCTTAACCCAGACACGAACAAATATGATCCATCCTGGCCGGTGACGCCTGTGTAGACACGAATGTTGGTCTGCTGGCAAGCCTGGAAGAAAGGAGCTCACCTGAGATCAAGGCAACTTTGCGTTTATGCCATTCTTCAGGGGAAGGAAGGCTACGCAGGGCGAAAGGGGTGGTTGTGGCAGGGGTGGCCATAAGTGTACGTGGAGTGGGGAGACTGTGGGGAGGTAAAGAAAATAAATTCAGGTATGTCACGGCAGGAACGGGGGTTGAGACGGCGGTGAAGATGCGGCGAGGCGAGGACTTAAACAGGGCTCGAATTTGAGGGACGTGACAGTTGACGCCCTTGAACACGCACTATACCGTATTATGCACAGCAACCAGATTCGGAATAACACCTCGACATCATGCTAACTGCGAGAGTGTCGTATTATTGTAGTCGGATCGGTAAATCATATTCTACGCTTCCGCCACCCGCCACCCGATTGCAGCACTGTGATCCTTGCAGGTATCCTCGGTCTTGATCATCGCGCGCGCCGCGCTGCACGCCCCAAGAAAACTAAATCTCAATCACCTCCGGTCAACCTAGGCTCGGCACTCCCTCTTGCAGGGTCGCCCCACCTCAGTACCATCCAGCGATTCCCTCTTACATCCGTTCGCTCCTCCATTTTGAACGACATTGGTGCCGTTTGTCCTCGGATTTGCCCGTCCAATTCTCGCATCGGTGTCATAATGCTCGACCAGCCACTGGACCGTGTCACGCAACGCCACTTCGAACGGCGTGAATTCGAATTTGCCCCCAAGGAGAGACAGCAGCCTTTGGTTCGAGGCGGGTTTACGGAATTGCCCGTCCGCACGTGAGGGATCGAACTAGCAATACTCGCTCAGACACCCAGAATCCATCAGGAGTGAATCAGACGTACCCTGTATTCTCCCTCAAAGCCAACAGCTGCAACAATAGCATCGGCAACTTGCTTGATGCTGACCTCTTCGTCCTCCCCGACTGTAGGCAGAATACACTCAGGATCATCATCAGTCGATCGAACTTGAGCATCCTACCCGAAAGGATGACAGGTTCAATGTCGTTGTACTCGCGCAATTGCCAGATAAATAACTTGGCAAGGTCGTAGGAGTAGATAAACTGCCGGAGGGGTCTGCCAGAGCCAAAGACAACGAAAGGAGTGTTATTTCCTATCTGGGGATGTCAGAACTAGTTTAAGCTGCGAGAATCGAAACCCACGTTTAGCTTGTAGGCACTTGTGTATTAAAGCAGGGACGACGTGTGAGTCTTCGAGGTCACTGACGAACATGGATCGTCACAAAACCAGGCACCGGAAAATATGATGGCGTACAAATTGTCATTGGGTCCAAATACGTTTGTTGGTATAGCAGAAGTGAAGTTGGATCCATGTTCATCGTGGTATGCACTGACATTCCTCTTCAGCTTCAGGAACGGTTGACGAATATATCACGTGACGCACCGGTTAGCAATGTCGACCATCCTCTTTGCGTGCGCGTAACCGTAGTTGCTCTCATGAGGTGGTCCGAGATGGATCTTGGACTCGTCGAGAGGGTATGTAACCTCATCCGGGAACACACAGGTTGATAGACACGAGATCACTTTGGATACCCCGGTCTTATGTGCGCAAAGGAGTACGTTATCGTTGATGAGCATGTTGTCTCGCAGGAAGGAGAGCTAAGGACACATCAAATCAAAGTTCTGCAGGTGCCACGTGTAAACCCTTTCCTACCTTGTATCGCATATTACGGTATAGGCCGCCGACTACCGGAAGAGTCACACAAGGCGTCCATGATACTCGGAGTGACGACGAGCGACGTACCAAGCGCGGCAAGGTGAATGACATGTGTAGGTTTATACTTGTCGAAGACCTTTGCGGCCTGCTCTGGATCCCTGCCGAGGTCACCAGGTTAGGGATGCACCTTTGGTGTGCTCAAACGACCGCATCAGAATACACACCGTAGATCAGCGTCCTTGGTGCCAATGAACACCCAGGTCTCACCCGAACGCCTTCCGAATTTCGAGCCCTCCGGTTCTGTCTCGATGACGTGTTGTATCGCGTGACCGACGAGGCCAGTGCCACCGGTGACGAGGATGACAGGTTGGGGCTGCTCAATTGCCATGAGAAATTCTGAGGGCGAGGTGTGGAGGATGTAACGAAAATTTTGATATATATCATGATCATGATGATGTATTATATTTGGCAACGTAGGAGGGCCCCTATTTCGTTTCGCAGAGAAACGAAACAAACGATCGCCGGCGATGGCACCACTCCAGGTCCCAAAACTACCGCTCCGCCTATCATATCTCGACAACCGCCGCCTGCCACATCTCGACCGAGTGGGAGTAGTGCCGCGCCACGCGCCGAAAGCGGCTTTAATATAATCCATTAATTTCGTGGGTCATAACTCAAACCCTCGCAGCAGCGAATTTCGCTCGGACGGACCACACAACCCGTGGCAAGTGGCGTGGCGTGGCGTGTCGTCTTGGCGAGGTCCGACCATCATGCCATTCAGTTCAGCCCTCATCTCCAGTTGGTATCGCTTACTCAGATGATGTACACAAGGCCGAATAAATTCATTTACACAAATGACTGGCTTCCTATGGCCGCTATCTTCCATAAATGGCCTGTAGGGTGTCGTCTTTAGCTGGGTGCCAAGCGATTCACGTCGATTAACGTTGGCGCGGGCGACATTCGTGATTCCCGACCAGCCTGTCAGAGGCTGATTCCTTTATGCTACGTGCGCTTTCAAGCTGACACCCTGACCCCAGCGGGCGCCGGGAGCCCCACACCTATATTATGACAAGGTGGCACTTGAACGTGCCGATGACGCCCACGCCGTAGGCGGCGGTAAGGGTCCTTAGTAGACCTACGACGTCCCCTGATACAAGGCAATATGTATTAGTCCCCGCACACAGCCCCTTAGATCCGATGGATCGAACTGGTAGGACTCCACGTTCGCCAATTCTTTATAAAGAAATCTTGTAATTATCAGAGGTGACGCAGTAGACAATGGCAACAATGTGATCTCAACGTGCGGTAGCAATTCAGATCGTTTCCTTGGTGCCGCCATCCCTACACTCAAGTCGTCTGTGGGTGCGATGTATGAACCACCGCGACCCCTGCATCGGTGACAAAGGCGCCTAGCGGTACCATTGTCACAAGTGTCGCCTGTATCAGTCTGTCCGAGAAATCGACAGACGGCAGGTGACACTGTCTTCAGGAAGCTCGGTGAAAATTGCAATTCAAATGGGGAGGCATCGGCAAGTGCATCTAGTCATGGGGACTGGTATGTATCACGGCAGTGGGACGTCATTGAATCCTCATCATTGGAATGTACATGTGGTAGGAGACCTTAGGGCTAATGGTGGCTGCTGTACAAACCAGACATGATACCTCTCTTTGCAGGACACAGGACTTGGACAGGTTCAGAGCAGTGTGTGGAGCTGAGACTTCCCGCGGTTACGGCCCCGGGCCGGTTCCGGGCCGTAGCCGAGATTGGCTAGAGTTGAAATCGAGTCGGGCCGGTGCAGGCCAACGTCTTGCTTGCAACACCGCACTGATGTTCACAACAAGTGCTGTGGAGTGGAGTGACAGGCAGATGTTGCTGACAGAGGTTCCTGTGTTTTCCTGTCCCCAGAAATATCCAGCAATTCACAGCATTTCAGAAGTCTGGGGCACCTGCTGCATGGTCCTGTCTGTGTCAAGCCTTCCTGTGAACGAGGGCAGGTTTATGGCTATTAGGTATGTCTCTTTTGGGGGTGATGATGTTTCGGTTGTAATTCCTTGCCCTGGGAAACCCGCTCCTGGCATTGGTAGCGGATCCACAAGTGTGCACTTTGTGCTGCCCCATGAAGCACGTGATGACAGCCTTCACGTGCTGGGTTTCTTACTGAGCTGCAGGTGCCACCACGTACTACTGTAGATGGAATTACCTGTGCAGAGAACGAGGCTGTACGGTGCAGCTTCGAACAAGCGCTGTCAGGCATCTGTCGTTCCTATGACTCGACCTTGGCGCCTTTCGCTCCACCAGTGTAAGCCTCACTTCCGATCGACGGGCTGTATCACCGCAATATTCTGGCCCTGGTCGAGTATCTTTAGTGTCAAAAGATGCAGTTGGGAGAGCCAGGGAGACGAACGGGATGCTTAAAGGAGTTGAAATGAGCAAGGCGATTTCCCAAACTGATCGCGGCCGGTTTTAGATTAGTCAGAACGTGTAGACGAACCTCGCCGGCAGGGCTGACGCCAAGGAACCGCGCAAGGTATAGAGCGAAACGTTTGGATGGATGCGAAACAGAATTGAATTGAATAAGATCAAAGTCAGAAGCCCTGGTTCCATAATTGAGTGAAACGCGGCGGACAGCTCGACTCGACATATGACTCGGGCATCGTGATCAGGTAAGGACAGACGACTGGAAAGCAACCTCAAGGAGTTACTTAGAGGTCGCAGAATTTCAATCGAGGTCGCAAAAAGCATAGACATAGGCAAGCTGCCCCAAGCTGCAGTTGGGTGCTCTTTACCTTCGTCCTGAGTCTCTTCACTGGTGGTGATAGGCGGTAAAGATGGGCCTCTCATTAGTACCCCGACAGCACGTGGAACTGTCAGAACCCAACACAGCAGCCATGTCCCAATTAAATGTCTCACTCAGCAATCCCACGAAGGCTGTCCTTGATGACTTGCCAGTCGCTCAGCAGCGAGCGCAGCAAGGCACCATGTGATGGCGTGATGGGTGGCGCTTGCGCCTGCGTGGGAACAAGGACGGCGTTGCAGTGGCGATCGCAGGGGCTCATCGTTCCGTTCCGAACCGAACCCATCGTGGGTTTCGGGCCCGAGGTGGAGGAACGGAGCATCGACAGGAGTCACGGAAAGCTGTAACAGGCAGTCAGGCTAGTGAGGTCCTAACGCACTTGGCACTTGGCACTTGTGTGTGGGAAGGTAACGAGCAACCTATCTGTCCGCGATTCTGTACCTACCCGCGTGCATCAGAGTCTCGGCCCAAAGAGAGCTGACGCCATAGCTACCCGCTGACATCTGTCAACATTCGTGGCATCCTCAGTAGAAGTGCGCTCTTGGAACGCGCATGTGGAAGCTCGGGCAGCATGGAGAATGGCAAGCATGTCATCCCCATGAGATGGGCGTTGCATTGTCGTCCATCACACCGAGTACCACTATCATCAGTATTGGTATGCAAATTACAGGTGCTCAGATGGCCGTACGAGTAAGACAAAGTGTGCATAGGGTAGTGACGACAAGGTGCACAAGGATGAATAAAAAGTTACGAATTATTGAGTCCGTGCTCAGACTCAATTTGTCCTACTTCTATTTTCTCCTCCACAAGAAATTATGCCTTCAGCACAGGGGGATGTGTACCCCTCCCCAGCCGTTCGTGTGCCGCATCGGCGAGTTCGTATGCGGGGCGATAGCGCTGCGCGGACGCGGGGGCATCGGCAGCTCCATTTGAAGCGCTGTTATCCCCCGAGGGTGCCACTGCAGGGTCCCCAGCATGTCCATCTTGTGGCGCCCCCTGTTCGGCCTGTTCGGCATCGAGGTACGCCTGTTGGACGGGACATGCATGGCACGCTGTTTCAGGGTCACTGGCAATCACTTGCAAGCTCGTGAGGTTTGGGAGATCGCCTTGCTCCTGTTCCGGTGATGAGGCTCGGGGAGAAAGGTGGTTTTGGATGGGCTGTCGCCGTAGCAAGGAGGGTTCGAGTCAGGTGAAGGATTGCTGAGCCATCGGAAACAGAATGTGCGGTCATGTTGGCTGCTGCAATGGGTTCGATGATGGCGTTGCCGAGTGGGTGTGGGATAGAGCCTGGGGAAGCCAAAAGATGATCGAGTCGAAAGGTATATATTTCTTCCGATCAATGCTCACGTGACTGTGCCTGGATGTCATCTCCATCACGCACAAGCAGTGCAGGATTTCGGAAAGTGTTGTAGGTGGAACCGAGGGAGGTGTATCTGGGACATGGGATGGCAAGAGAAAGGATTGGAAAGAAATATACGAGGGGAAGAACGGACACACCCCTCGTCGTACAGAGAGCAGTACGGTACCCTGAGCTGGCGAAGGAACGTCCAGACATCTGCGTAAGCCCAATTGATGATTGGGTGTACGCGCACGAAAGGTGGCCAGTCAGGATCGGTCCTCACGCGGAAGTCCAACGTCGCTGGCACCCGCAAGTAAGGCGACTGGAAGACAAGAAAGTGGAAGGCGCACCTCCATGTGGGTCAGTTCGCCGCGTGCCAATAAGAATGGCCTCCACGGTAGGAAACCGTGCGCGATACAACTCCAAAGCTTCACGCATGTTGTTGGCGCCATTCGCAGATACGTCACCATAAGGCGACAACGTCTCGACAGGAGTAGTGTTCAAACCAGGTGACGCGCAGGTAAAGACGGACACATTGTAGACGTTTGCGGCATGGGAAATGAAGGCCTCAAGGGCAGGAAAAGGTGACGGGACGGGAATATAGAGCGCTGGAATTGAAGGGTCAGTGGCTCGCTTGGCAAGAGCGGCAGCATAAAGATGGAGAAGGACAGTGCCTGGGAACTCTGGGTCACTACGTGGTCTGGTGGATGACGTTGGTAGGTTGCTACGCACAGTCTTTGCCGCCGTTGAAACTCAGCGATACTCTTTTAGGGCTAGCAGGCTAGCAGTTAGTAAACGCGTAGCAAAATGCCACTGACGACGGGGCTCAGGATCGTCGGAGAAGTAGGCAACGCACCCATACTCATTGAGAGCATCATCAATGACCTCAAGTGCTTCTTTGACAAGAGCGGCGATGGGCTCACTAGACTCTGCAAGGGCGTATGTCTCACTGGCGAGCGTTGGAGAATCGAAAATAGCCATGATCTACGGTGCCATTGAATGCGGTGCAAACAGAGGGGCTTTCAGCCAATGCGCCACGTGATAGGGAGGCTTCTAATAATAAATATGGGCTATAATCTACGTCTAGGCTTTCGTCTGTCCCTCACTAGTACTAGTACTCTTCTCACTCGTACCTTCCTCGAGCCCTTCCATCGGGACTTGCTCATACGGCGCCGTTGATGGCGGAGTAAGCGACTCAACATGTTTAACCCATGTGTAGTATATCGACCCGCCGAGGATGAGTATGATTGCCCAAACACGGCCTCTACGTTCGTGATGTCAATGCTGCGCGGAGACTGTTAAGGATTATGCTCACAAAGTCAAGATATCACCAAAAAGAGCGACACCAAGTACAGATGCCGCAACGCCACGGACAGCAGAAGAAATCATATGCGTAACCGGGGACGTGACCTTGATCGATAAGGCACCAGCGATGGAGAGTAGAAACCCGACACCACCCTGAGCGTGTACAGATTGAGGTTTTGTGCCGAACAATATATCAGATGAAATGCCCCCCAAAAGAATGAAGAAGACAGAACTTACGGTGACCAATGAGCCAATGAGAAATGTCGTGAGCCCCTCCGCGCGCCCAGAAAGGATGTCAAACACAGCTGGACCCTCGCCAACCATGATGACGAATGGCAGTACTAACATAGAGCTTAGCAGGTTAGAGTACCAGCTCATGGACAACGCGCTATCCTCCACAACCTCAAATCCACGCTTCATCACAGCGGCATGGATCGCACTCATCAAAGAACTTGAGATGCCAAAGAGGATACCAAGGGCAGAGATATGCACGTCATCGAGGAAGATACCAATAAAGAAGCCTGAAGTGACAATTGAGCACGAAAAGAAGATGCGAACACTGGGGCGGGCCCGCAGCATAATGTAAGATGTAAGGACGGTGAACGGCAGGAGGAGACCGCGCGCGACCTGGTAGAAGGACGCGTCGACAAATCTCAGACTATAATTACTCGTACTGTCCAATGAAGAAGGCTTTAGAAACGATATGTGGACAGAGTAAAGGATTCACCTTAATGACAAGACGTTGAGAATGACAGTTGAGGCGAGACCTTTCACAATACGAAGGTCAACGCGCATCATCGGTAGAGTAATTATGTTAAGGGCATGGCCGAGACAGAAAAGGATGACAGCGATGACTAGCTGAAAGAAGAGGAAAAAGAGCGGTGCGCTTGTGACGTCCAGAACCCATTTGTTACTGAGATCAGATATAAGAACCAATGTGCCTGCGAAGTAGAATAGATGGGGACGTACACCATCACCATCTAATAGCGAAACAAAAAAATCAACCGGTTGAGTAACTAAACGTCGGACATACCGCCAGTGCAGCAACAACGTAGAAAGAAACTGTGGCAGCCTACAGTCAACTCAGCCACATTATGGTCGGAGGGTCTAGCATTGCTACGCACGACATGGATTCTGGAAGTCATCGATGCTTCGGCCATGTGTGACGAAAAAAAATAAAAAGTAGGGAAAGGCGATGAGGACGAAGAGGACAGAGACAGAGTGACAGGTAGAGTGACACGGCTCAGTTGGTGTTTAAAAATTTAATTTAAGATACACAGCGTACTCATCTGTCGACCTGTCGACCGAAGACCGAACACTGGCCATCAGATATAATTAATACTGTATGCGAACAAGGGTACGTTTCCTCCGCGCCCTCCGCGGGAGCCGGTCCATACACAGTATATTGGGAATCCCAAATATGTTGAAGATTTCTCACTCGGAAGCGAGGTGGTAACGTAATGATCATCGATCATGCGATCATGTGCTGTGCGTGCGCCATTAATATTGTTTTCGTCGTTTTGAAGGTGCCTGCCCAGGAAAACACCACTACCAAGGCGACGACCACATTCAGGGACAGGCTCGAGGACTATGCAATAGATGGCATTCTCACAAGGAAATGGAGCCCGCAATACATGGCGCTGAATTCATACATCTACAGCACCTTGGAAGCATGTATCTGTGCGTTTTTTGAGCTCGATCAACAGGCTGCGAAGACCGTCTCCCCGGAGCACGAAGACGATTGAGTGTCACTCGTTTACGACGTCGTGCTGACGATCGAGATTTTGCTAATCCATGCACAGGGACGTCCGGACTAACAAAGTAAGTAAATGATGAGCAGCAGAATAGGGATGTCGATGGCGTATCGTGATGCCTTTTGATGAATAGACCGCTGATTCTGCGGTGGTGGAAAGCGTCGGTACTGTATGGTGAAATGTTAGTGTACATGGAACAGCATTCCAGCATTGTCGACGCAAGGTCTCACAGCGCGCAAATTGGGCATGTCGGTTGTCAGTTTCTTTTCCCTGTCACTCCCGAGGATTATTTTCTGTCACACTCGGGTTGCTGCCTGTCACTGAAGCTCGGTTTGGGCGTAAATCGCGTCGCCACGCAGCAACGGAGTGTTACCGGAAGGATAAAGATGTGAAAACGCAACGCATTTACACGACGAAAATGGAGTTAAATGCCTTTTTTGAGTAAAAATATCTTGTTTCTTATGAACGATGACCAACACCAGTTCGGACGCGGACGCTGGGCTCGCACCTCCACCGCCCACTCTTAAGCATGACTGTGCGTGGCTCAAAGCCAGTACACAAACGATGGATCCTATATCTTTGTTCCTCTAGTTCCCGAAGATACCATCCGTATTCTCCTCGCTACGGATAATCACATTGGGTATCTAGAACGCGACCCCATCCGTGGACAGGACTCGGTTAACACCTTCAAAGAAATATTGCAGCTCGCTGTTAAAAATGACGTGGGTTATAAAACGCGCTTTGCTGATATCCTCTCAGTCGCCGCAGGTAGACTTTATCCTCCTCGCCGGCGACCTCTTCCATGAAAACCGCCCATCTCGCGATTGCTTGTACCAAGTCATGAGCTTGCTGCGAGAATATACTTTGGGAGATAAGCCAGTCCAAATCGAGCTCCTTAGTGATCCTAGTGAGGGTAAAGCGGCAGGTTTTTCGTACGCCAAGTTGCCCCTTTCCGACAACTCCCTTTCTCAGTATATTTAGTTTCCCAGCTATCAACTATGAGGATGGCAACCTCAATGTCGCAATTCCCGTGTTCTCAATCCATGGAAATCATGACGACCCACAGGGCGCAGGGCCGGTCAGCCCACCTTAGTCCTCTTCCACGCCCTCTCTTCATTTTGTCTTATTTATCAGGAAGGCGCCCTCTGCGCTCTTGACATGCTATCCGCGGCAGGACTTGTTAATTACATTGGAAAGGTCGAGCTCCCCCTCAGCGATGTCCCTGCCGACGGAATCGCTGTCCGGCCTGTGCTTCTGCGCAAGGGTAATACGCACCTGGGCCTGTACGGTGTTGGGAACGTCAAGGACGCGAGAATGCATTTTGAACTGAGGAGTAATCGCGTTCGAATGTATATGCCGAAGGATAAGAGCGACTGGTTCAACATGCTACTCTTACATCAAAATCGGTGTGGAATCCCTCATAAGTTTCGATTGTTCAAGTGATCTGACTCTGAAGTACCAAGGGTCAAACACGGACCCCAAGAATCCGTTCCAGAGGGTCTTTTCGATGACAGCATCAATCTCGTTGTCTGGGGCCATGAACATGACTGCCGCATCATTCCCGAGCCGGTTGCAGGCAAGCGATACTTTATCTCGCAGCCTGGTTCATCCATTGCAACTTCCCTCGCTGAAGGCGAGGCGTTGGATAAGTATGGAAGAATCCTTTCTAGCTTACCCTTTTGCCGTGTTAATGGTCCTGTTCAAGACATGTCGCACTTCTCAAGATCCAAGGGACAGAATTTGAATTGACCCCGATTCCTCTGCGCTCTGTGCGCCCGTTCGTCATGGATGAGATACTTCTCACGGAGGTTGCAGAGGAGGAGGGTTTCGATGTTACGGATCAGATGGAAGTCACTAAATACCTCAAACTAAGGGTGGGTTGTCAATGGTTGAGCATTTTCTGGACCTTACCCAAGATTGTGCAGGTTACGGAGCTCATCAATAAGGCGAATGATATCTGGGACCGACGCAATGCCCAGGCGGTGGAGGACGGCGAAGCAGAACTCCCTCGCATGCTTCCGCTCATCCGACTCAAGGTGATGAACCTCATGTTTCACGCCGATAACGAGTCCTCAACTTATCTATGTCCAGGTTGACACCACTGGCGTACCAACCATGTCAAATCCCATTCGCTTTGGCCAAGAATTTTCAGGAAAGATCGCGAACCCCCGCGATGTGTTGGTCTTCCATCGCACTAAGAGGTCCGCCGCACGGCGTGTTGTTGCAGATGAACCCGAGCTAGCAGGGCTCGACGAAGGGGAAGGTGATGGGCTCGATAATCTGGCCGCTGGACGAGTACGGGTGCACACCCTAGTGCAAGAGTATTTGCGCGCGCAGGAGATGCAGTTGCTTGGCGAAGCAGGCATGTCGGACGCAATTCAAGTTTTCGTGGAAAAGGACGATATCCACGCTATCAGTAAGTAGGTATCAGCCGCCTATCCTGTCGAATATTCCCGCTCTAATCGAAGATAGGCATGTGGAAAATACACTCCGGGGACTCATGAAAGGTGTACAGGCGAGTGGTGAAGTTCCCGAAGAGAATCTGGATGATGTGGTAAGTGTACCGCTGCTAAGAGGTGCCCTGAGCTCACCCGAAGCACTCTAAGCTCGAAAGAGTGCGCGAGGAGCGCGAAAGGCAATATGCAGAGGAACAAAGGTCCGGCAAGGCGGGTGGTGTGAAGGTTTGTGATGGTCACCTATCGCGTGTTCTTATTACCTGCTGATGATGTCACTATCTATGAAGGGGAGGGCCAAGGCTCGTGGCGAAGTGGATGACGATGATGCTGGGTCAGTTGATTCCATGGAGATGGAGATTGACGAGCCAGGCAGCGATTTTGGTTCCGATTCCGGTCATCCACCGCCAGGCAAGAAAAGTGCGACCAGCAGGGGGAAAAGGCCAGCACTACCTGGTGGTACCAGGAAGGCATCGGGTTCGGGGAGGAGGAAGGATACAGTGAGTAAACCGTCGCCTTCGTTTTCCGAGCTACAACCTAAACCACGTGAGATACTTGAGAGTGATGAGGAGGTAGACGAAGAAATGGATGACGACGAAGTTCCAAAACCAAAAAGGCAGACCAATCGCGCGGCTGTGCCAACGTTCGTGTCCGACATTTCTCGTCAATCGTAAAAGCTCATTCAGTTGTTTTATAGCCATCAGAAAGGGGGCAAGAGATCTTCTGCCAACAAACGTGCCCAAGCGCCAGCCAAGACGAAACAGACGACGTTGGGTTTCGCGCCCTCTGGCACCACTTCTGGACGAACATCAACGCGGAAGGCAGCTGGGAAAGCCCGAGGGAAGATAGCTGACGTTGTGAGTCCACAAATCCTTTGGCTTCCAGTCACTCGTAGTTATCTCCAAATACCATTCTATCAGATTGACGTGGAAAGCGATTGATTCCTGTTCCCCAAGCGGGGGTATCATGTCGACAAATCAATCGAGGGCTTTGGTTATTACCGTATGGTATCTGGGTAGATACAGTAGTTCGAGTAGGTTCCTACATGATGTCGTGGGCTGCAAACTGCAATTCCAAATTTGGCGTAGTGCAGGCGTCGGAAAACACGCCGGCTACTGGAATCATTTTTTGACGCATGGGCGATGTATCTACTGGACCTTCCTCCAGAAATACTGATACAGGTCCTAGAGATTTCCACTGCTATCCATCCAATACCGGCTCATGTCCTCGTCCTCAACAAATTCATATATAGGATGGCTACCCCAATCTTGTATACCCACCTCCACTTTCCCTCGATGTCTTCAGTTGCGCGCTTCCCATTGGTAATTTGGGGATCAGAAACTGTCGTGAAACCAAGCACTATCACTGTAAAACTGGCAGGAGGAGAAATTGGCAGGGGTCCCTTTCGCGCATTATGGCGACTCTTCTCGAGGACTCGATTCCCCGGAGGCGCCACGACCTCGACCCGACTGGAGCTTAAGGATCTCTGCCTGTGCATGCACTCAACAAGCGATGGTGATGCGGACGACCAGAGTCTCCAGGCGTTGGAATTCGTAAAGTGAGTGCTTCGCTTGAGTTAACGGTGCTCCCGATACTCGCCAGATTGTCGTCGTGGCAGTCCTCAGAGGTTCATCTGGACGGGACCTGATCCTGAGCACCACTTTTCCATTGCGGTGCGTTGCGCAAGGCCCCCCTCGACCCTCATCATGTTCTACTAAGAAGTACGCAGATCGTTTCATCGGCCGTCGATGCCCTCTTTGCGCGCTTCCACGTGTGGAAAAGGCTGCAGGATCTGCGCCTCTCGAACATAGCCTTCCCTCGAGATACAGATCGACTTTTCCCCACCCTCCCCACCCTGCACACGCTGTATCTTGGCCAAGCAACACTCGTCCCGGTCGTTCCCCTAGCGCGCCTTCTTTGCGACCCTCAGATGAATTCGCTCACATCCGTGCGGCTCGTAGACTGTTATGTGGAGAGCATATGGGGCCCGCGCCTCCGGCGAGCCGACCTCGAACGTGCGGTGCTTGAGGCATCACGGTGTGGTGGGAAATCGTTGATCGGAGAAGGCGAGAGGGGTGGAGGACGCTATGACGCAGCGCTGGACAGAATACGCGAGGTAGTCCGGTGCGAGGCGGTGACCGAGAGGATAATCGGAGGCGATCGCGCTGATGGATTGGGTGTTTTCGAATGAGCATCATCTCGTCGTCATTACAGCATCGTGGCGCGCAGGGAATAGTATATGAGCGTGGTAGATACAGGGATCAGCTCGAAAACGGGCCTTATTCTGGCCCAAAGTCCGTCCCCTGTAGTTGTCGAGCCTGCATCTCGTTTGGCCGACTTGAATCCCCTTGCTTCCCGGCCCTTGAGCCAAAGCCGTGCGAGCCTTCCCTGCCTGGCCCATTCGGCTCTTGAGCATTCTCAGGGCCTTTGGGATTCCGGATGATCGTCGACACTGCACCATCTTCTCGCGTGCTCACGCTAGGCTCCGTCGTGCCAGCAAAAATGCGTTCCCGTGCCGCATTATATCGGGCAGAGCGCTCTGCGAAGGACCCGCTGGTCGCAGAAGTTGGCGAACCATCGCCCGCGGACGTTTGAGTCGGTGCTGCCGAACGCTTCAGAATGCGAATGGATGGTTGGAAGGCCGAGGCCGGTGGCACGACGCTTGAGACAGATCCCGTCCTCGGGGATGTCGCCACCAGCTGAGGCATGGGGACATGCTTGTTTCTACCGAGTAAGAGTTCAGTGTGGGACGGTGGATAGAAAGAGCGTAGCGATATCGCACGCGTTGTCCCATATTCTCTGGTTATCTTCCTCCCCCGAGGACGTTGCGTCATCCCAGTTGTCGGGGATGGCACTTGAAAGTACAGCAGCTTTATGACGTGCGGAGACGGGTTTTCCACCACGGTCCTGTGGTTCGTGTAAGCATCTGAGAAGGCTACGTTCAGTTCTCCACTCACGTCGAGCGGGCGGTCCCATGGATCTGCGTCCGTAGGTGGTGGGTTTGACATGGAGGTCTGAGGACGAAACACCACCATGGACCGCGACAGTATTCGCGCTCGACTTCGACCAAATCATCAATCGCCGAGAAAATAAGTAAGGAAATCTACAGTTGACAAACGGGTAATGTATCCTTCCTATGTAGACTTTTTGATGCGAAATTCAGACTAATCTTGTTAGACCGAAGAACAGCTACATTCTCCATTGATTGGGCTACCATAAACATCTATGAGATAGCGGATGCCAAAAAACCACATTCTTCGCCTCTCTTCACACCCAGAGTTTCCGGTGCCCGTGGGCCGGGGCAGCTCCGGGATTGTTGGTGGATGTATGGTAACCGAGAGGGGTAATTGGCGGGACAACATGGCGGTTATGGCGTTGTCGGTGTTGGAGATGCAGCGGGCGGTCCCAATGAAGTCGTGTGTGCATGATCTCGCTCGGTTTCCGGGCTACGCACGATCTTCTCCAGCGTGAATCGTTTCCGTGCAGAGACGGGAGGACAATTCCTGATCAAGACAGAATCCTCCATCCGGAGTCCTACCAACGGAGAAAGTCAGGGAGGGCATCCAGGGTGGCGGGAAGAATCGAGCGGGAATAACTAACACTTACGGTCTTTCTCATCATGCACGAGAAATTTTTTGCTCCGAGAAATGCGCTAGATTGGCCATTGAGGAGTCGACGACATTACATGTCCATTAATATTGGTCGTCACGAACCTTGCCAGTCTTTTTATCGATAACCCATCGGGATACCGTGACGGTAGCTGTCTTTTTCATGAAGCCAGCCTTCGTGACCACGCCAAAAAACGACATGGGAGGCATTTTGAGTGAACCCAGCCAGTGAGAGTCGATGGACAAGTCGAGGATGAGCACGTGACCCGGTTGGATGGATGACCAACGCCAATTTATTTTTAATTTGTTGCCATTACTCTGGGCTGATGGACCACCTCTGAGGTATGTCGATTTGGCTGTCGATACAGTTCTCTTCTTCCCGTTGCTGAGGAGGCGGCGGCCACTACAGTATACATGTGCAACCACGAGAACACTGCTGCGCTGCGGTCCGCCTATGGCCGACAGCCGACTGTCGGATCTCTACCCTGGCGCTCGGGCCCTCCTTAATCCGGCTTCTCCTTGACTTCCTACCACGCCCACACTGTAGTGTGCTCAAAAAGCGTTGATTCTCGCCCGATCAGCGCGCATAACGTCATGCACAGCCCTGTGGCATGTGCATGTGCTGAGTTGATGCTCATCGGCCCGTTCCTGACACCGACACGACAATGCTTCCTTCCGACCAACTCCAGCCATCCGATCATTCCTAACTATGTCTCGTCTGGGCATTCCGCCTTTGAGCTGTCGCAAAATTTAGGCAGCTGTGTCGGTGGTGCGCGAAAATTTCTCGAGTGTCAATACCCCTCAGGGTCACCCGATCCGCTCTATCGGGCGTTTTACCTGTCACCGGCTTTTCGTGCGTTGCATTCGTGTGGTTCTTTTGGAGCTCCCCTCGGTTCATCAACGGCCCTATCTTCGAGCTATCCACCGCTCGGCGTGCGCAGTCGAGCAGGGCTGAAAATTTTGCGCCGTTGGCCGAAGAGAAGTCGAGTGCAAAGAATTGCGGTGCATTGATTAATGCATTGGGTCATTGGGTGCTGTGGGTGTAAATGAGGAACCATTTGAGTTAGCGCTTACCACGCCGCGTCGACTGTTACTGTAACGGGCACCTGATTGGCTATGGGAACAATCAGCAACAGCAACTCACAACTCGCTGCGCACCCATGGCCCGGTCAGGCGATGGCACGAAATGCATCACAGAACGCTTCGGTGGCGCATGCTTTTTTATGATGAGCTATCCGTAGGACTGTCCCCAGACATATTTGGTGTGGAGCCATCCCACCAAATTTCAAGGCCCTTACTGTATTCGCCTGTCGTATTGTAGATCGTACAGCAGCCTGAGAGGCGGAGCTATCGCGGACCCCCAAACCATGGAGAACCTGGTGACTGTGTCTTACATCCCGTCCACAGTGATCAGGCCCGTGTGAAGTATACTGTACCGACTCAATCCACCAAATGAGTTGTGTATCGAGATGGATTTCAGGAGCAATGCGCCTCGCGCCGAAATCTACGGTGAACGGGGTCAGCACGAGAGAATCGAATCAGGAACTAATCACATGCTTCGCCGCTTTTGACGGGTTGTGCCAGGACGTGGTCGTCACGGCTACTGTTGTGCATCGTTCGATCCGCTCATAAAGAATTCATTCAGTGTTCTATGATTCGCGGTGAGGTACGCGCCACAGTCTGTTATTCGCTCGTGTGAAAGTTCCTGTATTGCGAAAAATTTAGGTGTGGCCTAACGAAGAGACACTCGCGCAGGCGTTGGGCGTGCACCACACAGCCCTTACGCAGTCTTTAGCGCTGACTCCTTCCATGCACATGTGTAGACGCAATTTTTCGACTGCTGACCCTGATGTACGTAATTACAAGCAAGGCCGATGCTCGGTCCCGAGGAACGAGGAACGTCGAGAAAGCTGGGCCCCCATTTAGGCCTCATTCTCGGTGAGACTGGACCGTCAAAAGATGTCACAGCAGAAACTTCGGTTCTTCCCGAAGGACGGGAGGTATGGGGGCATAATCCCCGGAGGTCACAAAGTTCGAGAGGTAGCAAAATTCTTAGGTTTTCACCACTGAGCTAACGTACTACAGTTTCAGATGGCGTTGGCGTCAGGCATTCGGACCGATCACTTCTCGTATCAATGTATGCATATGCATGGAGCTCCGACCTGTCGGACGCGGCTACATCTGCTTCAACACGATGAACTTCTTGGCTTCGTGGTGAGAACGGTAAGAGGGTGGAACGTGTGCAGAGCGTGTCGATGGATTCCTTGGAGAAGGTTTGTGCATTTCTCGAGGTGGACCTGAAGGTGTGTAACCAGCATCCAGGTTCAATCTTTTTTTTTTTTTCTTGACATCACTTCATGCTTACAGTCTGTACCTGAACATGACAAAGAGTTTCTCGTGGTCCCTGAACCCAGCGCTTTGCCACCAAATACAGTGGAGGGGGTCATGATCTTGGGAGGGCATGCATGCCAGGGTTGAGGCCATTAGATTGTAGAATGCTTTATTCCAAACACAGGTAGATAAGAGAACCCTGTTGGGAGTCAACTGCACGCGATCATGATACTGTAACTGGGGTGGTGTAGTTCACGTAAGCGAACAAGCATCGCGGGCGCGGGTGGTAACGATCAAGGTGATACTAGTAACAGAGCTGCGATAGAATACTAACAGGGTCGTCCAGATTTGAAGCTTTGAAGTCATGAGGAGAGCTCAGGGCGCTCTAATTTCAGCATTTGGTGATTGCCTGCTGGGTAGTAGAACCTTGTTGGTGGACACCCAAAGGGATTATCCAAATAAAATAGTTGCATGATTGTCACGGCATCCCAAGCTAGATTGTTGCCCGACTGGGACATTTAGAACTTCTTCATATCTCCATGTGAGTTGTAACTGACGGCTTAGCACGCTCGATTTTTGCTACTCCCACAGTCCCGCAGGAAGAAAGCACACGTTGCGAGAACGCAAGCACGCACATCAGAATCACCAGCCTCGTGGAGACCGATATGGAGCGCCTTTCCGTTTAGTGTTTTCAAGAAGTTGCAGATGCCATGGTTGACAACCGTGCACAGCCATAAGAGAGCGATGTTCGGATGTCGGATGTGAATTAAAAAACCCAGGATCTACCCGTAGCACCGGGAAAGAGAGAAGCCGGATGCCCGGACCATGCGATGACATGTAGCCATACGGAGGCCATGACGGCGCATATTCTCGACCTCGAGTCGTTCAGTCACAACTGGCAAGTGCGTGTCAGCAGGGTAGACTGGAAAAAAAATATTCGAACAGTTGACACCCAGACGCCAAGGCACATTGGGTGTATCCTGCAGTAAAACTGACTTAGAATGCAACGAGGCTTTATTTTTGAGAGGGACGTTTTGAATTAACGAGATTACGGTGCCGACGGTTGGGGTGAAACCCAAGTTCCGGACCAAGCGGGAAGGGGAAGCTTCTTTGGAAAGTTGGAAAGGAAGCAGGTGCCGCGTGGTCATGCGACCTTTCAGGGGAAAGCAAAAATGGGCGCCAATCTGTGGGACTGGGGATGACCAACACGATGCGGTACGGCCTTTCGGGGGTGGCACAGAGCGAGGAGCGAGCAGGGAAATCCAGAACAGAAGGGGGAGACCACAGAAGGGGGAATCGGTCACGTGTTGGATCTGGGGAGTGCTGCGGACGGGGGAGAGTTGCGCGCGCTCGTAAACACGATAACGTTGCGGTGCCCAGTCGAGTCGAGAATAGAATAAATCGACCAACCCACATGACGGCAGCTTTCTCCTCTCCGTCGCTCTCCACAGATCTCTTGTTGCACCCCTGCCGGAGTTGTGACACGCACACCGCATTACCACATCACACACCTCTCTGGTCTATCTCGCCGATCGATCGTCCGCTCTTTTCTGTCGAGTCCAAACCGGGAACGGTAACAGAGGCCACACGCCCGGGAGTCGACGCTCTCGGGCTGGGTTGCCGTGCTTTCTCGCTCACTAAGGCTCCCGAGCGCGTCCTTCTTTTTATTCAGCCTTCGAGAGCCCGGTATGTTCCTGTTCTTCTCTCTCTTGCTCCTGCCTCCTCCCGTGCATGTCCCCTTACAATGAACGCCCGGCTCACCCTGTCGTCAAGTCAGAGTCCCCGCCTCTTCACGCTGTCCCCATCTCATCCATAGGACAGTCACACTCTCACTACGCCGATAGCCCCCCCCACTTCCGTTTCGGTCCCGGGCAACACAACGCTTTGCCCCCCTTCAGCTTCATGTCACAACCCAAGTCCTCTTGGCCGCAGCACACGTCAATCTCTCATATGAACCCATACTCCACCTCACCCCCTGGTTCCCAATCTCATTTCGGTCTACCCCACATGGACGACTCAACCGTCCTCGCCCTCACGGATGAATATGACGATGGCGACGAGCTCGGTGACCTGCCCTCCGCGTCAGGCTCAGCTGTCGATATGTTTCCCGAATCCTCGAGTTCGTCTTCCAAAACATCTGACAAGACAGTTCGTCGGAGAAGTAGTAAAGGTGCGTCGCGTTCGCTTGTTACTTGATAGATTGCAGAGTATGATTCCTCGGCGTAGCTTGCGACCAGTGTCGTAAATCCAAGTGTAAATGTGAGAGGACATCGGATAATGAGCCATGCAAGGCATGCATCATGCTAGGAACACGTGAGTCTTGCATCATGCAAATTGCAGAGGTATTCTCCCCGCCATTTCTGGTGCGGTGGTGTTGAACGGGATCTCATGATGACGTTGCTCTATTAAACTTCGTTTGTTTCAAGCTCAGGGCTGATAGATTTACGCCTATTGCGCTTGTATCCGCATAGATTGCACGTTCCTTGGTCCGTCGCGCAAGCGTGGCCCTCCAAAGGGCTATATCGACGCGATAGAAGCGCGCTTGCATCAAACTGAGGCTCTCGTGGGCATCATGCTGGCTGCCAACGATCCACGGGCAAGAAGTTTGTTGGACGACCTATCGCAGGTAACTTGATCACGAGCTTTCCTAGTGGCGTGTCCCCTTCTGATCCTACCATCATTTTAACGCTGGTGTAGGACCCCCTGGCGCATGAGATAATTAAACGCGTGGATAACTCCCCGTACGGGGTCAAAGGACGGGCACGGGCAGCCGAAGCATCCTCTGCTTCGTCAAAGGCTCGGCCACATCCAGCCGGTGTCAAGACCAAATCTGACCCTCCAAGTTCTTCACTCCATGCCACACAGTCCGTCTACTCTTTGATCCGCACAACTCACGTCTTCTGAAGTTGTCTGCGTGCAGTCCGTCAACTGAGTGGCAGGAGCGCCTCATTGACCGTTTAACTTCGCTTTCCTCAGTTCGCGGGCATGCCTCTCAATCACCGAGTCGTGTCTCCCCACCGCCCCCTAGTAATGGACGCCCCACCCTGTCTCTTTCTATAGGGCGCCCACAATCACCCGATAGTAGCGAACCTCCTCGCTCTCGCCAGCGACGCATGAACTCTCGATCTCCTTCCGATCCTTTCCATTCACTTCGCTCATCCCCAGCCGGTGCAGGCTCAAGTAGTATCGTCCTGGGGAGCGATGTTATGGACGAACACGAAAAGAGCCGCAGCGTCGAGGAAGATGCACTTGTATGCGAAGTTGGTCACCTCAGTCTGAATGAAGAAAGAGAAGTACGGTTTCATGGACAAGCGAGCGGATTGCATCTACTAGATGTCAAGGAGCGAACAGACGGGCGAAATGAAGGAGGGATATGGTCAGTTTCTGCGTTTCAGCTTTGCTCAGTTACATTCGAATGGTAGAGACCCCGCTGATTCAACTGTCTCAGGCGTTTCCCGAAAGCTCGTGTTTGGCCACCTTTGCCGGAGTCTGAATATGACACCCAACCGCGCAGCGAGGACGTCTCCGTAACTTTACCAGATACCGCAATACAGGATGAACTGCTAGAGATCTACTTCGCATATGTTCACCCCGCGCTACCCATTCTTCATAAACAGAGCTTCCTGCAGGAGCTACGCAGCGGGTGCGTTGTCGATTTTCCCATCTCCCAGATGATGTGTCACGCTCATCTCCGTTGTCCTTGGCACGTTGCTCGCCAACGTGATAACAGTCTTGACTCCCATTCTCCCTTACAATTCGGGCGGACACGACCACATATATCCCGGCTGCTCTTACTTGCAATATTCTCTGTCGCGGCTAGATATACATCTACTCACGATGGTGACAGGCCACCGTCGGAGAGTACAATGTGGCCCGCTGGTGATACGTACCTTGGAGAGGCGAAACGACTTTTGGATTCGTCCTACTCTTCTTCGCGTCCTGCCACATGCCAGGCATTACTCCTTATGGGATATCGCGAAATTGGAATTGGTGCAATGGCACAGGCATGGTTATATGTCGGTATGGCCATCCGCATGGCTCAGGACCTTGGCATTCACAAGAGCGCGGATCGATGGACGCACAGTGGTTCGTCGTTATTTACCCCAGTTGAACTACAGGAGCGTCGGAGGATCTGGTATGCTTGCGTGATCATGGATAAATACCTTTCTTCCTATATCGGACGCCCATTATCCATCTACGAAAGAGACTTCGATACTGAACTTCCAAGTATCGACGAGGTATGTCTCTTTCTTTGTGTTAAGTTCTTTGTTCGTAGTTGACCCTTGCGTAGTCCGAGGAGACGGAAGAATGGCAACCAGCGAAGCGCGACCGAGAGGGGTACAATTACCCACCATTTCCTATCAATACACTGTCATGCTTCAATGCCTCCGCAGTACTCTGTACGCTTGTGCTCCTCCTCTCTCGAGTTTTCCATCTCACTCGTCTTGCAGCTAACATTCTCGGCGACGTCGTGCAGACCATTTACTCTGTGCGTTCCGGCCCAGGCCGCCATTCCGAATCAATACGCCTTGGGACCTTATTGGATAAATGGCTTTTGGACCTACCCGAACACCTGAGATTTGACCCAGGCAACTGGAAAAAACCCCACCCCCCTTCACCCTTTGTTCTAACGTTGCATATGCAATATTGGTGTGTGGTCCTTCTTTTGCACCGCCCTTTGTGAGTATCTTCCTTTGGCCACAATGTATTATGTAATGACACGGGACACGGCGTAGTATGAGATACGCATATGAGATTCGCACCCAAAAGTGAGTAGTAGTTCAGGACGTTGTACAGCCAAGTATCTGACGATGTTCGCCAGAAAACTTGACGACCCCAGTGATCCAGAACTTCGAGTCATTTCACAGAAAAATTATGACCTCTGCATTCAAGCTGCCAACCGTATCACCTCTATCATGACGGCTTTCAAAGAGCGCTTCTATGTGAGGCGTGGCCCTGTGTTTCTTTCGTACTACGTGTTCACGGCTAGCATCATGCATGTCCGAACTCGTGCGTTGATTATACCCTCAGGCATTGATATAATTCTCATTGCCGCTTCCGTAGTTAATGCATACCCAGATGATCCACAGGCACGAAACGGGCTCACCACGTGCATGGACATGCTTCAGCGCATGTCGATCGTCTGGCCGAGCGCCGGACGTGCCTGGGAGCTTCTCTACGGCAGCAAGGCAAACCCCCGGAACTGTGTTGGCTCTCTGTTAACGGCAGACGTTGTCAGAGCACAGAAGCGTACTGCGGATCATTTTCTCGACGATGAAGCTACGCTCTATCAAGTTGATCTGCCCTCGGCGACTCAAGAGGAACGGTCCGAAGCCGTGCACGGTCGGCACCATGCAGAGCAGCCGTCCACTTTGGGCAGCTCCCAGAACTTTTACGCGCTATGTTCTCGTTGGCCGGGAGAGGGTAGTATCAACGACTTCGATGGAAGTTTATCCACCTCCGTGCTCCCACAGCAATACAGTACAGGGTTCTTCGACGGAGGGGTCCTCCGGGGTTCAGATACCAGTTCCGCAGCCGATGTCGGTGTCAACTCTCAACAGGAGTCGCCAGTAAATCGTCGCGGATACCCACGATTCTGGAGTGATTACTCGGCCTTGAGCCAGCTGGGTGCTCCCTTTGCGGGCTCGGTCGAGTATGAGAGCCAGCAGCACCAACAACCTCAGTCGCAGGCGTATCCAATATCTGGTCAATATTCACTCTTTGGTGAGCGAGCTAGCCCCAGTGTCCGTCTGTCGTACTGACATTATGTATCGAATGCCCAAGGTAATCTCCCATCATCGCATGTCTAGACGGCCTCGGCTACATCTTTCTGTGCTACTCATTACTCTCACTTGGTGGTACTTTCAAGGAAAAAGAAAGGGACATGTGTTAGGCTTGGGGTCACTGCACTTGCGCCGTCTCAGAGTCGCCGTCTTACCTGCTGGTACAGTCAGAGGCGGCAGACTCCAGGCGCGACGACTTGACGAATCTGTGCCACTTGCTAGCGGCTCGATTTTTTTTTTGTTAATAAAAATACTTCTGTATTTTTACCTCGGTATCTTACAACAACACAATTTATTTGACAGATGTTGGGTCTTCCTTTCCCATTACTGTAGACTCAAGACTCTCTGGCCATACCCAGACAAATGGAGCTGAGGGTGGCGGTTGGTTGTTCCGATGTGTGAAATATCGACGATTGTATCATACACGCGTCGTAGGATGTGGACTGCGCGGGTGTCTTTTGTGACCCGGGAAAATATACTCGTTCAGGCATCCAGCCGAGGGGAGCAACGTGAGTGTTGTGACGATGAAGTCGATGAGGCCGATGAGGGTCAGAAGGGGATTGGGAATTGGGGTGTGTGTGGGAGACGTGTTGATGTAGATGGCTGCCATGAACGAGTGCTTGAATGTACTTGACCCGGGCAATGACCCAATCTTCAGAGCTACCTTTTCTCGCGTGTTCGTGTGATAGACAGCGTCCTAGCCCGACCATGGTACAGTCGCGTGCACCGCATCAAATGCAAAGAAGTTCATTTAATTAGTGACTGGGCGCGGTATTTTAGTGCGGGCTAAAAAAAAAAGCAAATTAAAGTGCGACAGGAGATCGTCCTTGCTATCTGGCTATTGACTCCGCTACTAGCGATGCTTTCGCGCCGTGGCACGGCATTTCCTATATTTGCAGCGAACAAGGACGTACCAACTCGACGTGCCTCCACGTCACGGCGTGCTGTGGACCAAATCTCGTTTGATATGCCATGGTATTGCGTTGTTATTGTATCAGTTCACGGACAGGAGACGGACACATGGGGGTCCAACTGCGCCTCGAATGTGCCTCGACATGACCCCCACAAGAGGAAGGTTAGCATTGGGCGTCGTCAGCTCAGCGCTAAGCGCCCAGTATGTCACAGTGCTTATCCCCTGGCTGACAGAAAATCCTTGGTGAATACTTTGCTCGGAAACATGGGATACCTCAACGAAAAAAGAGTGCAATACGATTCTCCGCATCTGCCTCATTCGAGACATCGTAAAATACAGGCGTGCAATTACGAAACATAAAGTAGGTGCCCGGAGCGAGAAAAAATGATACATTGCAAGAGAAAACCGAATATAAGTCATGCATCACCTAGGATACTCTCGGTCACATAGGCTTAACCAACGTGCTTCAGGTCACTGTCCGAGGCTTCGGGAAGTAGATGTTCCGTTTCTGTCACGCGACCATTTTTCGTGGCTCGTCCGTCCAAAATACCAGAATCTTCCGAGGTGTATTGATCCTCGTCCGCCACCAGATGGGTGACAAAGGGAAAGAATATGTGCGCAACTTCTTGGGACCAGATACGGAAACCGCTGCGCCCGAAACGATATAGATCGAAGGCGAGACGCCCAAGGAGGTAGGCAGCTACCGCGAATGCGGTCAAGAAACCGGAGAGGACCAAAGCGAAACCGAGGGTAGCAAGGAGGACGCTGCCTGGCAATGGAGTGAGAACGCAACAAGGGCTGTGTAGTCAGAGATAGACTTGCCCAATAAAAGGGAAACGCCAGTAGAGAATACGAAAGCGAGACAAAGAGCGAACGTTAATGCGGCCGAAAGCGTGGCCATTGATGCAATGCTATACGGAAGATGTGTGAAAGCAACACGCCAAAGACAATAACTAACTGAGGAACGTACATGAACGCGAGGACAGGAAAGAAGCTGAAAGTGACAAAGATCAAGGTGAAGACCTGTCCGGTAGCGCGGGCTGAATCAGACATAGATAGGAGAGCAATCCAGGACACTCACGAACGGAATCGGGTACGCCAGAAAGAGCGCCCTGAAAAGGTCAAAAATGGGGAGAATGTAGGTCCTTTCGAGGCTAGCAGCGAGTTGAATTTTTGGATAAGATGGGACGTGCATTTTGTGGGTAGATTGAGGAGCGTACCGTGCAAACGTCTGCCGCACAGCCGCGGCACTAGTATCAAAGTAAGGAGAAAGTGTCTCTTGAGGGGGCTTCGTCTCTGCAGTTTGGGACCCCATGATGGGGACGAGGACTCTGTTTGCGGTGATTGTCGTTCAAAGGTCGTGTGGGTGTGCGTTGGCGGACAGATGGAAGTACAGTACGGTGCGGGTGCGCGTAACTCGGTTGGCTTCCGGACCCGGCGGCCCGCCAGCAGTTGCCCGACACCGAGATCGATGGCGTCAAGCAGAAAGCTCAATTCACTCGAAACTCGCCTTCATCAGAGCGTGCTTCAGGGAGGAAGGGTCTGTCTACTCGCCAAACTCGTCCTCTTTACGTGCTGACCACCAGAACCGAAGCCCCTTCCCCAGAACGAACTCGATGCTCTCGCTCCCGATCCACATGCACGCACGAATGCTATCAACTTCCTCCTTGCGGCCGTATGCACGCTTTTGCACCGATATCGCTATGCTCAGTGCACTTCTATAGGGACTTCTCAGGCTGATGAAAGATGCCAACGGAAGCCTCTCTTACCGTGCAGTCCAAAAGAATGAACTTGATGCGTGCGAAGGAGCAATCTTCGTACCGGCTGTACTATTCCTGACTTTTCTTACAGGAAAAAGGGATTGAGTGGAGAAGAAAGCATGGTCCTAGGCCATATTCAGGGTTCAGCAAATCAAGGTGCGTGCGTGCGTTCGTTTTTTTTTGCGCTGCTTAGCTCACGCCCTAAAGGAATATGGACCAAGCATCTCAAAGCAAAAACAGAGCTCCATCAGACGGTGATTGACCGCTGTTTGAAGTCTCTCGTTCAAAAACAACTCATCAAGTCCGTCAAAGGGGTCAAGGTTTTTCTGGTCTATCTGCGATTCAAGGGCCCCCGCTAACTTTGCGCTCCATAGTATCCAACGCGCAAGATTTATATGATGGCCCATCTGGAACCGTCTGTCGAGCTTACAGGAGGGCCATGGTATACGGACAACGAGTTGGACACTGAATTCATCAAGCTGCTTTGTAGTGCTTGCTTACGATACATCAGAGAGAGGGTGCGTGGCTACTCATTTCATTTCCCCCTGTTAATCCGGCCAATTTAGACACTCCCAAAACGCAAGCATGACGACGGTCGTCTGTCTTCATCGCAGCCCTTGTACCCGTCGTCTGCTAGCATTTCCTACCCGAACGCCAAAGAAGTTCTCACTTTTCTGAGTAAAAGCAAGATAACAGAGACCCAGTTTACCGAGCAGCATGTAGAAATGCTACTCAACGTTTTGGTACTTGATGGAGACATTGAACGAGTGCGCCCACCACTCAATTGTCCTATCGACATTCAGTTGATGTTTCATGGTAGCTTCCAGCCTTTGGCACCTCGATGTGGGTGGAAGATGAAGTCAGCGATGATGTGTCCCACAACTCCTCCGCCACAGACTCTGGGGAGGTTCCCAAAATCAGGAAGGAAGCGGGAACAAGACAAGCCAAGGGCGGAGGGACCACAACAAGCTCAGAGAACGATGATGGACGCCCACGAAGGAAGCCATCTAAGGCCAAGTCTTCTAGGGATAGACGAACGAAGAGGAAGCGCGATCCCGAAGATATGGACACTAGCGATGGCCATAGCGACACGGAAAGCAACGTCAGAAGACGAAAGAAGCAGAAAAATGACCATGACCATGACGAGGACAGGGGCCATCACAAGTCAAGGCGCATCCAATCTACATCCAAGGGTCCGATGGCGAAGTCCAGGAGTAAGGCGGAGAACCCAGATTCCCATTCTGGGACCTGTTCTTCATCATCGGATAGCAACTCAGAGGAGTCGAAACCCGCACGACAGCTCCCAAATCCACGGAAGTCTATCAAACCGTCGCAGCCCCAAAGAAGAGCTCCCGTACGCTCGCCGTCGCCCTTGGACAGCAAGATTCTTGGAAGTGCCTATATGTATCGTGCAGTACGCCAGGAACGCGTAGCCTTGGGTTGGTCCGAAGCACCGTGCGGGAGCTGCCCTGTCTTTGATTTCTGCAAAGAAGGGGGACCGGTGGATCCAAGCGGGTGCGAATACTACGGGGAGTGGCTGAAGCGAGCTGCCATTACTTTGGATTCTTGAATGTTGAATGAAGACTCGCTCATGTCAGGTGACCACACTTTTAGCAAGCAATGCATTTGAGTTTTTCCCGAAAGCCCGAAAGTCAGCCTCCCAGCGGTGGTTGCTCACGATGTCCCATGTCATGCCCATTGTCGGTTACCCCGGCGGCTGTTCTGCCTTCTTTACCGATCTTCATCTTGACTTTTCGCGATGGTTGCGACTCGTCGTGCTCGTCCCTATTGTCCACGCGTCGATCGAGGGCGTCTCCTATTCGGAACTCTGCTTCCATCTTCTCAGCCTTTTCCCGTCGTCCAATTCCTCGAGCGTTCTTATCATGTCGGCTGAACGCATACGGTCATCTGTTGCTGAAATGTTGTTCAATGAGCCCTTTTTATCGTAAGGTTGCCTCCTGCTGGCACCAGATAGGCGGTTCCTCACATCTTCGCCACTCTTCTCAGTGCTCACATTCGGACAATCGGTCGCCATTATCGACCTCGCGCTGGATTTATGAGTCTTCCTTTGATTCCGACCCTTCTCGAATCTCGTTTGCCTTTAGCATCCTACGGTGTATAAATGCATCTCCTGGCAAGTCGGTCCGTGATTCCCTTTCCGAACTCACTTCTGTTACACTCCTTCCGAGTGCTTCATTTTCTCTGTCACATGGATCGCGCTGGCGACAAGACTCTCACCTTGCATACGATGGCCATGGTAACTTGTCGCCACAAAACACAGACACAGCTGCCGTTCGTGTTCCCATCTCTTCTCTTATTGGGCCGACTGCCTCTCCATCTCGGACTGGGCTAGATTCGCCAAATCAACTGATATCACAATTGCCACCTGTCACGGATCCGGTAGTAACCACCGGTCCTTCTCGACCTCGTGGACCTTCCAACCTTCCTCACGGTAGTGAACTCGTTCCTGTGGGATTGACGACCTCGCGGGAGAACTTTCGCCCTGGTACCAGCCGTGTGGCCAGCAATCTTTCCCTGTTTCACGAGGCTCTCCGGAGATCCTGCAGCGCCTCCGAACAGTCCAACACCGACGTTCATGTAGCGGAAGACATGGCCACTAATTCCCCTATGGGTGCGCAACCCAAGGTGCCGAGCTCGGACTGTGCAGTCCGGTTAGGCCAACTGCCGAGCCAGCTCTCCGGTGACCGTCGCAATTCTCTTGGAAATCCATATACAAAAATCCCGCTGTTCCTACCCAGCCAAACTCCTAGTCGAGACCCGTTTGTCCAGGACTTGCTCTCGCCGCAGGGTTCTCATATGGCACACGAGGGAACGAGTTTGTTACAGGGCAGCCCGTTGCGTTGCACAGGACGGCCTTATCCTGATCATTCGCTCGCTGACTCATTACATACATCGAAGCCCCAAGACTTTGAGACGGAGGTTCAGTCAAAGTCGCAATGGCCAGATGCAGCTGTAAGAGATACTCGTGATGCGCCACCAGAATCAAGTCCCAAGCCATTAGGTCATCAGTCTGCTAGCCTCTCAAACCTCTCAAACGCAAACGTATTAGGAAAGAGGTGTAGCGTCACTCACGAGGCGATACCTCTAGGAATTCCGCAGACTCAGAGTGGCATAGCCGCCCCAATTGAGACATCGGTGCGTACACAAACAAAAGGAATGGTCAAAATGAAACTGATGTACGGATCTCAAAGCGAACGAGGCCCGCTGCAATGCCCGTCCATGCCACTTCCCTCGACATCCCTTGCTCCATGGCTTCCGCCCGCGCCCGTAAAACTTTGACGCCGTCTCCGCCGGCGCTGCGCACCATCGGTGGCCATGGGGAGTTAATTTTCACCGACCAGACAAACACCGTTAGCTCCCCGGTCAATAAGTCGGAGATACAGCCGCCGGATCATGACAGAAGTCGCTGTGCCCTCTTGACTCCTTCACCGAGTACCCCCCCGTCAGGTCCGAGACAAGATTCGTCGTTGCCCGGGACATCTCGTCCGTCCGTCATTGTTTATAAAGTCGCAACGGGTCCGAATCTCGTGGGATCACGGGATGTGATTCGAGTGTCTTATGGTGAGGGGCACCGGAAGCGAACCCACCCCACGAGTTTCGGTCATAGGAATAAGGACCGTAAACTGGGTCCGAGTCGCCGTGCCCGTCCTCAGAAGGAGTATGGGAGTGCGCCAAAGAGAGACGACAAGGCAAAGCATCTTCACAGGAAATCGATACGACCCAAACTCTGTTCCTCACGGAGATACTGTGATGAGAAGCGCAGCCCGTCCGCTGACCGGCAAAAGGCCGACACAGAGGTGTCTGGCAAATTGCCACCTGCTGAGCGCGTCGAGGGAGACATGGCTTGGGACTTCGGTGCAGGCCCAGAAACGTGCCTGCGGCGTGTGGACGCGGATCGCTCCCGGGTGCGTGTGGGTGGTCTTACCAGCGTACGTATGATCCCACGCTCTGCTGTCGATGGTGAGATAGGTCCTGCGGCTATTCCGACAACCACCTAGACGCTGATTGTCTCATCCTAAGAGGGCTGCATCGGTGGTATTGTCTTACCCCGAGTATTAGTATAATTCATTTATACATGGCGTCTATTGTCATGCAGTCGTTTCTTTGTCTCCATTCAATTGCGAATGCAGAAATATCAAGCTCTTGCCATGCTTGCACATGTTTTGGACCCTCACAGAAGTAACTTGCCAAGAGACGCGAAGCGCGAAGATAATATAGGTGCAGGATGTCGGTCTGAGGTATCAATCACGATGGACAAGCATCATTGGTAGCACAAAACGTTGAGAACAACATGTCTGGAACATACAACAATCGAGCCGAGGGGTTCCCTAGCAAATACAACTAACCCAACCATGGGTTCATTCGGTTTTACAGGTAGAACATACTTTCCTTCAGCTTGCCCTTCACTCCACCGTTCCAAAGTTTCTCAGCCTCTCGGAATACGTCTTCCTCGACTGTGGAACCGCTAGTTGACGTAGTAGTAGCTTCTGAAAACCCCATGAGAAGTTTGTGGAGGTAACACCGCCCGCGTTCACAAGCGAGATCAGCGTAGTACGCGGGGGCTGCCAGGCTAACAGCCTTCGTGGCTCTAGCAAAGGTATAGCTGATCGTGTTCGTCAAGCTCTGGAGGTCATCAGCATTTATATCCGTTTCGTTGCAGACGACGTAATAATGCGTCGGACGGGTTGTCCCCTGCAGGCCCCCATGAGCTTGGAGGAAAAAGTCGTATTCGTAAATGGCGGTAACACCCCGATCGACAATTGTTCCCGGTTTGGGATTCCCGTTGTTATCTCCATGGGCGGCCTCCGTGGGATAAAATCGTGTGTGGTGTCTCTTTCCACAGATGACAACAGTCAGTTTGGGGCGATACTGGCTTTGGGCGGTGTCAAACTTCCTGAAAGATGCTCGAATTTTGGGGATTTCATCCTGAACGACAGTGGAGAATTGACCCTAAAAGAAGTACACGTCAGACGGAGCGAATGAAACAAATGTCATGGGCAAACTTCAGAGACGCCATCACGATACACAAGAATCCTCTGGGGAAGATCTCTGTTCTTGTTGCGGTAAGCCAGTAAACGTTCCTCCATCATGTCCCGTAGGTCTGTGATCATCTGTAGGTGTTGTGAATCGCGGTTGTGAAGAATAATGATAGTAACAAACCTCCTTTTTCGACTCTTGGATGCGCATACTCGCCGGATACTGGCTGAATCGAAGGTCTGCACTTGCCACGACCGCGGCGATGGATGGTGTTCCCTTGACAGTGGATGGCCCCGGGTGGGTGACGTCCATTCCAACGAGCATGGTGGGGGGTTGACGAAGTTTACTTATCGACACCTCATCCACGATATGGTTGACACCGCCGAGTTTCATATTAACCTTCAGCGCAACATTGGCATAGTATTGTAACTGGCCTCGATCCTTCCTGATCCTTGCAGCCTGCACGCAAACGTTAGGAACGTCCAAGTATACATCACACAGGTGCTTCAAGCCCGAGTAAATATGCTTGTCGCCATTAGACAGAATCACAAGAAGAAAAGCAGGTTTCTGCTTCGTCGCCATTAAGGCACTGCGGATAGCATTAATGGCTTGGGATCGGGTGGGATCTTGGGGATCCTTTCGCGGAAGTTCCGCAACGGCAATCAAAGGTGGTGTTGGAATAACACTGATCCCACAAGTTCGGCACATCGAAGTAAAGCCCTCGATAACAGTACGCAATTCTAGGTCTTGGGCACCGTTGAATTCGTCATGACGATTGCCATCTTTGATGACCAACACTGTCCACCGATCAAGCTTGGCGCCTTCGGCAAAGACGACATTCCGTAGATTCCAGCTGGCCTTGTCGTCTACGCCTTGTTCGCCTTTCCCATAGCGGATGCGAGGAGGAGTCAAGATGCGAGCAGGAACAACGGCCATGTCACTACTAATGGAAATCCCAAACACGTCCAAAACGGGGGAAACGTTGGGTCCGCGCACAAAACCAAGTTCGCGCAGTCCGGAGACTGTGATGGCATTGGCATTAACATTGGGAGGCTTAGCAGAGACTTTGATCATTTCGCTGATCTGTTCTTCAAGTAGCTTTCCGCGGAAAGGCTGGCCTGGAAGAATAGTGCACACTTCTGGGGGAAGAAAGATGGTCTTGTTTCCTCCCACGTCAACTAGGGGAAGATCTGGGTATTGCAAAGTGATCTTGTACTCTGGACATTGGCAGTTAGAATGGCGGCATGTCTCAAAACAGTGATGAGAATAGCGCACTGCGTCGAAAATATTCCTCGACAGTAACAATGCCCCCGAGTTCTTGAGCCTCAAACTTGTGTTGCTTGGCAGTTAGCTTCGCTAGATGCTTCACTGTCTTCTGGTGGCCAAGGTGATCGGTTTTGACCCGAATGCGCTGTACGAACGCGGACATTCTCGCGCCAAAGCTGGCTTTTTCGAAAGCGATCATAGCTTTGGCCAAGTTACCTTCAGAGTAGAAGGCAGTCGCACATACATTGACGTTGACCATGAGTTGATTGAACGACGGTCTGACTGAAGAATAAAAACCCCTCCAAGCCTCAAGTCCACCGCCAAGAAAGACCGGTGATGCCGATGGGAAAAAATACCGGTTCCTACCGACCATGACACCAGCGCCTGCTTGAGTACGGCTCGGATGAGCACTCAAGACGAGATTCAATGCAGATAGGAGGGGGGAGATATCGTAAGTCCGGAATTGGGCATGACCAGTGAGGTACCTATATACGTCTATAAGATTGGGCTCGATGGGATGAGTAAATGGACCTACTGCTGCAAACTATCGATTTCAATAGGTTGTATGTATTTGATGGCCAGGATATATTCCTTCTTCCTTAGTTCGGCGATGCTCTGGTCTTCATCTTCCTCAAAGTAAGGGACAGTGACAGTCAGAGGTTGGGGTAAGACATTGGCTGCAATCATCTTTGAGCTATAGTCGTGAGCAACACGGCTTTTCAGTCCATTTGAGACCCAGTCCCGAGTGCTTTCGGCAAGCTGGAATATTCTCCTCTTGACCCTGCGATTCGAAGTTACTTGAGGGGAAATGTTGACATCATATTCGTGGAGAGGACCCCTTGGAAGGCGGATTGGAAAGAAGTTTGTACGTAGCTTGATTGGCTTTCCTGGACATATGTCAGACCATATTGGGTGGCAAAGAACTGAGGAATACTATATCAACCTTTTATCCCATAATCGGGACGCGGGGGCATAGCATCCTGGCGTAGGGATAGTGATTTGAAGGAGAGAATCAACCGGTCCTCGGCGGCAGCGAGGCGAGGATCGATGACAGCGGGTTGGTCTTCTGCGAAGATGCTGGCAAGACATAAATAAGTGTTGCCCAAGAAAGCCGAGATGATGATGACGGAGGTGCCAGACGGGAGACATACCCGCCCACTTCTCGGGGTACGAAAGAACCACCACGACCTCTGCCGCCTCCAGGCATCTGGCCACGGGGCGGAGCGCCTCTGCCACTGGGGTTCGTGCCGCGGGCGCCTCTTCCACGTTCCAGACTGCCCCGGCCCCTGCCGCGATCACCACCTCTCTGCATGATGTGGAGGGGATAGACGAGGTTGAAGAGAGTAGGTGAGCGCTGTCAAGGTGGACGTGAGTCAGTGGCGAAGGGCCATTGTCCACGAAACGACCTCGTTCGTCCCATCGCGGGCGCAGTAATAACACTCCGACACGTGACACGACGCGGCGGTCGTTCATTCACCTCACGGCCTCGGCGTGTTGCTCTTCATCTCGTCCGCATACATGTGGTCGGCAGTGCACACTAAAGATGACTATGACTGCAACGTGCTGGTTTGCCTCTTCTCTTCACATCTGAGGCCCCTCTCACTTTTTCCAGCCATCGACGACGATTCTCTCTCCGTCCGTGCCGTGTCCCCATTTCTTACATACAGCATACAGTCTCCCTCTCACGGCCTCGCGTTTACGACTCTCCATACATGAGCCTTGTGCACCCACAACAGCCTGCCGCGATAAATGCTGTCGCATTGCCAAACCATCGTGGCCTCCACACTCATGTCGCCCGTTCCTCCTATCAACGTCTGACGCCTTCCAATGCCTCTCGTCATAGCGTGGCATTCACTACCAGTCAGAAGCGAAGCTTCTTTGGCATAGGCCAGATCCTGCAGGTTGTCGTAAACGTATGCACGTCTTTTAGGCTTGCCTCGATCGCGCGACTCACGCCTAGTTGACCCTCTTCGTAAACCCAACTGCGTATACACACAATGTCTTTCTCCTCCCATACCTATCAGCCTGCCTCCACCCTTCGCTCGCTCACCGAGTCTCGCCAACTTCTAGATGAAGCACGGAGAGAAATAGCGGAAGCCCGGGAACGAGCTCAGCTCCGTCCGTCGCACACGTTTTCCCGTCTACCGAACTTTTTCCCCCGTCCAGCTGAGCTTCAGGCGGTCGGACGTGCTCTAGAAGAGGAGCCTTGCTTTACCGTACTTTTTGGTGCAAGCTCGGTTGGCAAGGTTATCCTGTGGCTTTAAATCCCTCCTTACTCAAGGCTGATCATATTTTCCTTCCGTAGACTGCCCTCTTGCGACAGCTCCTTACGTCCGACAAGTATCACGTCCTCCATTTTGATCTCAGGATTGCTGGCTTCGCGGATTTGGACAGTCTCTACATAAGCCTCAGTCAACAAGTAGAGCAATTCTTTAATTTCATCGCCGACGTAAAGGGCTATGAGGACTTCGAAAAGGAAGGATGGAGTTTCAAGGTACTGGGACAGTACCGGCGTTACCTCTACTATTCTGACCGCTATCTAGCATGATCGTCTCAATGTCGAACGCCGACTATCCGACACAAACGGTTCCGGCCAAATACGGACGAGTGACATTGCGCGCCTCATGGAGCTCTTTCAGGTTACTCCGAATTCCTTGTCCCCGCTTTTCCATCCTGATTTCCATGTTTCCAGAGTTCTCTCCTGAAGTACAGGGAGTTCGAACCCCAACTGCGTCCTGAATGTGCCCCTAGCCCAACGCCCAGGGTAAATCCGAGTCCTAATCCGAGCCAGAACCGCACAAGGCCATCAAGGTGGTGGCAATTTCGTTCATCTTCGCGTGACCGTCTCGATCAACGCAAATCGAGTCAATCCGAGGCCCTGCGGTCTCAAGAGAAGCCGCCAACGAGGTCGGTCAAGAAAATGCCAGTATTCTTCTTAGATGAAGCCCACAAACTGTACGCGCTTCATCTCTCTCCATGAACTCTTCTAATCGATGCTTCCAGCCCTGGTCTTATCCAATCTGTTGAAGCGATGAAAGCTCTCCTGGACTCTATGCTCGTTTTGACAAAGCAGGATCGACTCTGCCACGTCATTCATGCGACTAGCGATCCTTTCTATCAGACATGGCTCAGACAATTGAATGTCATGCAACACTGCAAGGTGCGTATTGTGCTGTAACCCGGAACTGGCTCTAACGTAAGCGGCGAAGATTATCACTATCGGTGATTGCTCCAAGGCAGAAACACGTCTTTTTTTCGAGGAAAAGGTGTTACCTAGGGTGCCCGAACGACTTGGAAATGGTCTTGAGTTTGAGAGACTTTATGAAGCATTCGGGGGCCGGCTTGTGCACATCCAAGACTATGTCACCGACTACGGTGAGTGACCCCGTACGGCGAGAATTATGCGCCGCTCATTGATTGACCCATATTAGTCAACTCTAACGGACGGTTGGAAAGTAAGTTATGAGTTTTGTGTGCTGCTCAAACGTTAAACGAGCACCCCATATAGTCCATCAAAGCTCTCACTTCATTCAGGCGCATGCCCTCCTCAATCTTCATATCATCCACACCGCGCAAAATCCTCAAACCGCCGATCACAAACCGCGCAGTCGCCGGAGTAGCGCTACTGCCGCGATGCGTCAATCGGTTATGAACCCTACTTCCCCCACACGATCTGGTGGAGGTTTTCCTATTTATCCGCCTCTCACAGCTCCAACCCGCAATCCACACACCCCATCCTCCGTATCAGAACCGGGTTACGTATCTGATTTTTCGGCGTTGCAACTCCTGCGGGTCATGAGTCGCCTTACTCAACCCGGAGTACGTTCCTTGCCGTATTTCATGCTCTGCCGGGAGTTCGGGGTACGGGCTGTTGATGGGATGGTGCGCGGCCGCATCCTCGATCTGCGGTGGATGGATCCAGTCACGAAGGAAGGTTCAGAACCGTTAGAAGGAGTGGCACCTCAAGTGGGATTCGATCAAGTTATGCCTACTAGTCGCCGCGTCAGTATCGGGATCCACCCCATGGGCGCATCAAGCAGCGGGACGGCTATCGTGAGTGATTCAGTCGAGATGGATGGCATGGACGGCGAGCCGTACACGCTTGTGGAACAAGATCTGGCTCATGCCCAGGATGATGATGAAATTTTTGGACCAAAGGTGCTTCCTGCGACGCCTATTATGAGGTACGCGATGCGGGAGGTTGTTGCGGAGTATGAGGATACGCGCTCAGTGTCAGAGTATGCGTCGCTGTCGGATATGGAGTACTGACGACACTGACGAACACCGATTGATACATTGATACACATTGTAACTTATTCCCCTCTCTAAAGACACGCGTTGACCGAGGGTAGAGTGTGCCTTTTGTATCTGTACACCTTACTCTACTTTCCTGTAGGCACGACACAGCAGCCATACGACGACGTTACAGACGCGCGGGCAGCTCAGTCTAAGTCTGGAAAGCGAATATCTGCGTTGTCTTCGAGCCAAGCCACCCAATCTTTCAAGTACTTGCTCCCATGTTGCACCGTAGAGGAATCTCCAACGACACACTGGGTCTGAATTCAGTAACATGTTGCGTCCCAGAGTAGATCATTGCTCACGAGATGCCGTCGTGCACGTGTCATGGCCACTAAGGAGTAAGTGAGCTAAGTGGCCGGAACGAAAGATCATCCCCGCGTACCATTGAGCCTGCGTTCGTCTTTTAAGAACCCTACCTCACGCTTGGAGTGATCGTCAGATTGGACAAAGACAAAAGACCTTCTGGGTACCTTATCATTGCTTCTCACTAGACTTATGATCACGGCTTCCTTTTCGCGCCCTTGCATTCCGTCTACCGTACCGATCTCGAGCTCGGGACCATACGACGAACGAAGAAGAGAAGTTAACAATACCACCTGTGCTTGATACCTTTCCACATGGTTTGTGAACACTACGACACCAGTTCATCAGATGTACTCCAACTCACGGTGTGATTATTCCGATTTGAGATGAGGTGATCCCAGCCGCAACCTTGTTTTGTCAAAGGTGATTGAGCTCTAAATGACCAGCCGATGCCGAGGGACGCACTAAAGTGGCGACCCATTTATGCACGATTGTTGCCTCGTTTTCGTTGCATCGACTACCTTCGTCGTCGTCACCCTCCACCCTCTCAAAGTACTCGCAGCCCGCGGTGTCGAAGAAGGTAATAGGAGCTTCGAGGATATCCTGGAGATCCTCCGATGTCGCTGTGATACCTGGCAAGTGGCGAAGGAGATGCGTAGCAACAGAGGAGTGTGTGATGAGCCTAGAGTCGTACATAACTTTGGAAGGGAACTCAGCGATCTTCGCATGCATCCTATGGTCGGCTAGATTACGACAGGTGTACCGTTTATCCAGCGCAGTTACATACCGATATTGAACTGTAAGCATGTACTTGATTCTAGGGCCATACATTTTCTCCAGCCTCTCAAACATGGTCAATTCCAACGTCCGTGGCGGCATGAGACCGCGGCAGCGTACGCTTGAGGCCATTTTTGATGTAAATCCTAGAATGTCAGAGGAAGCACTATCTTCGGTCTCTACACTGTCTGGTTCATTACTATTGTCGCCGCCACCATCAAGACCTCCGTGCTGTGGGACAGTATTTGCGATTCCCGAAAAGTTTATCCGGGCTCCCGTAATACGAGATGCTATGCGGCTTTTACTTCGAGACGCGAGGTCCTGAGTTGGAGATAGTGCACGGACTGTGGGAGGAAGTTGTTTTGGGTCGCCCGCGAGAATAAGTTTCTTTGCTTTGAATATAGGTATCCAGCAGACCTGCAACGTTCGTAAGGGCGATCTGCCGCAGTAACAGGAACATGCCTCACAGCTTCAAGGGCTTGTGTTGCCTCGTCAATAATGACCACATCGAACTCCTGCATACGGAGTTGGTGGCCACCTGAAGAGTGGCAAGTGGCCAGCACGACCTACAGTCAAAGTGAGTGGTTTCATCTTACATACGATTGCTTCCCTACCTGAGCCTCTTGAAGAACTGCCTTCCCAATGCTTCTCTCCCTCTGACGGTATCTGACGCGTGAACAGCTCTTGTTAAGCGAACGGGATGTGGTTTGTCATGCGTACTCTTTCCGTAACGCGTGGGTTTCCTCCCACATCTTTTTTCGTTCCAGACCTCGGGGTACCTTTCCACCTTTCCCTTTTCCAGAAAGGATACCCAAGGCAGCCTCCAATTCGATCTTCACGTCTCTCGCCAAAGCAGCCTTATACCAAAATAAGCAGCGATCATAAACAAAGCACGAAAATACTCACCTCATCTGATCGCTCTGCCTGAGCCTCTAAAGTAGAGTTTAGAGCACCTTCATGCGGAATGACACGAGCTGGGTGTCCGATACGCGTAACATTGAGCCTTGAACCTTGTGAAGAAGCAGATAGCGCGAGAAGTCGTTCCAGTATATTATCAACAGATAAATTCGATGCCCCGCAGACTAGTAAGCGTAGTGGTCTTGGATTGACAAGAGTGATGGAAGTGAGTTGACGAATAATTTCGATAAGGGTATGTGTTTTTCCTGAACCTGTACAGGTATAAGAAGGGGAACACACAGCCTCTACTGGACACTTTCACCTGGGGGACCGTGGATACATGCGACTTCAACTGATTCAAGTGCAAACCTTACGGCCGCTTTTTGACTGTCATTGAGTGAACTATCGAAAAAAGATATGTCATGCGTCATGGCACATCGTGAAGGCACTGCCATCCCGAGGAGTACTTCTGTTAATGGAGATCGCCTAGGTGCTCCCTTGGGGTTGGACGTTGAGGCAAATGTTACTGTTAAGAATGACGAAGCTCACCAACGCTTCTGATTGAGGCGGCGAGGCGATTGTCTTCATTAAATGTCCTAACGCGTTTTCCATCCTGCCATGAGAATCTAACTAGGGTACGATGCAACCAAAACAAGTACTTTCCTGTCGAAAGTAGTACTGTTGGCTAGTTTCAGGACTCTGCAGCGTTCAGGAAATTCGAAGTCTCCGAGGTCTGAACGTGACGAATCAATCGCGATAATAATACGAGAATCCGAAACCTTAAGAGCCGATGAGCTAGCCCAATAACTAAATGTGTTGTGCTTCTACCTTGTAGACGACGCCATCTATTGCTGGTTTTATTTTGTCCCGCACTGGCACACCCTTTGACTTGGCAGATTTCTTGGACCTGCCGGTGGAAGCCACGTTTTCCTCAATTGATGCAAGATCTCCCGGTCTACTTCTCTGATTTGTTCCAGGAATAAAAGGATGGAGTAACCTCATACCGAAATGTATGCGGGGGGAAATTGGTGATCGTATGATATGCAGCTGGGCGCTCTAATTCGATAAGCCTATCCTTCTCAAGACCTTACAGTCATGCTTGGAGAAAATAAATATAATGAACGCACGTCTTATTTCCGAGGCCAACACTTATGCTAGCAATTCCCAGCCCGTTTAGAGCAAGCCCTTTCTGCTCCAGTAGTTTCGGTCCACATTTCGAGGATGCAAGGGAGGTTCTCTCAACCTCGACATTGCGTTCTTGAGAGAGAAGAAATAGGTGTCTGTCTATGAATGCAGACACCGCTTCTGCAGACATTGTCGTGGAGTGCTGTACTCTGGTGGTGGCGTGAGGTTCACACGCCCGCTCCACAAATAATCGTCCGGACCGCTGATCATCGACGGCTTGCTGGTATCCAGATCCGAGACTATCACATTCACCAAACACCACTACAGCTAGTGTTATGGCCACAGATTCTGGAGTTAAAGACAACGCTCAGTTCTGGTGGGCACAAAATGTGCCAGCGGAACGACAATCTTGCACCGTAGATAAGTACGATGACACCCTGGCGATCTACAGACCAGACATCTACGAAACAATTTCAAGAGAAGTCTCCAATCTTGATCAAGAGCTCCGATCTCTCAGCATAGATATCCACAGTACGTGATGTTGGTTAGTTAGTTATAAGTGCTCGATTGCTCAATATCATACTCTGACGTCAGGCCATCCTGAACTGAAGTTCCAAGAGAAGTACATCTTTTGTACATGAAAATGTATACAGGTGTCTGACCCGCGTCGTAATGTCGGCTTAAGGTACGCCCACGACGTCCTCACTGCGTTCATGGAGAAACATGGCTGGAACGTGGAAAAACATTATCATCTCGATACTGCTTGGGCCGCGTCCTTCTCTCACGGGAATGGAGGGCGTGTACTCGGCGTGAATTCTGAAATGGATGCCCTCCCGGGAATCGGCCACGCATGCGGCCACAATCTCATCGCTATAGCCGGGGTCGCGGTTGCCCTTGCTATCAAAGCGGCCCTGATTAAACATGATATACCTGGCAAAGTCGTTCTACTGGGGACCCCAGGTATAAACTATTCACCCTTTGATAGCATTAAATTTAAGACAAAGCAGCCGAAGAAGGTGGCCATGGCAAGGTTATCCTACTGGAAAAGGGTGCATACAAGGAGATGGCCGCGTGCTTGATGCGAGTAAATTTCCCTGGTTTCTAAAGACCGACTTAAAGAACATGATTCAGGTGTCATCCTGCTCCTGGCCCGAAACATTCTGCAAGCCTGAGTGGCTCAATTGCCTTACAAAGTATCTCTGTAGAATATCGCGGCCATTCGTACGTGATGTCGTCTGTCTGCAATGCATCCAATCTCAATTGTTCAGGGCACATGCTGCACTCTCTCCATGGCAAGGCAAAAATGCTCTGGATGCTGCTGTTGCTGCGTATACGAATATTTCGTTGCTGAGACAGCAGGTGAAACCCTCGCATAGAATCCACGGAGTGTTTGAAGGCCAAGATTGGGCCGTAAACAGTGAATTGTCTTTCCACAGTGCTTCTGTATGTAGCTCATGAACGCGATTCGGATTCTAGTCATCCCCGATAATTCAAAAATGCTGTGAGTCTTACACTTTGAACTGAATGAACACTCTCCTGAATGCAGATAGATGGTTTGTTCGAGCACCGACCGTTACGGAGGTGAAAGAGGTGGATCCACGCGTTCGTGCCTGTTTTCAGTAAAGGCTTCGCTCTCCCACTTATCGTCTAGCTCGAGCTCTGACAATGTTTTCTAGAGCATCGGCGCTGGCCACCGGCTGTACTGTCGATATTTCTGGAATGGGGACTCCCGTACATGAATTGCGTCAAAATAAGGCATTGGGTTAGCCCCATCCTTTTGTTGATTCTAACCGTTACTGAAAGGATGTCCTAACTTGGGGAGTAGCCGAGGCATTCGCGCAGGTTTACAGAAGTAAATCGGGACCAATCGACTACGAATGGGGTATTAGTAGCGCATCAACAGACTTCGTAAGGTCCCTGCTCGGGGTGACGTGATTCTATTAAGTCCCCTCATTTTAGGGTAACGTGACATACGGTATACATCCCTTAAAATCGTGCGCATTTCCAGTGCTCAGCGTCTCGCAGCGTTGCCGTCTATCCATCCCGGATTCTGTATGCATTCCTTTTTCGCACAGGAGCTGAACTTACGCATATCCCGCTTGGCAGCCATTCCAACCGAACCTAATGGCGGAAACCACACCCTTGCGTTTACTTCCGCGGCAGCTACACCTGAAGCGCACCAGGCTTGTTTGGAGGTATGCAAGGCACTTGCCTTGACGGGCCTCAGAGTCATCAAAGATGACCAGTTCTACGCGAAGGTTTGTAATCGGCCGCTCATTACCGCTTTCCGCACTTAGTTAGCGTACTTCAGGTAAGGGCAACGTTCGAAGAAGAAATGGCTGGCGTGTGAGTTGCTTAATATTAAAATGCACTCCTTGTGGCGGCACAGAATGCGCAATGTGACATTGGTGGTCTCAAAATTAAGCTTCGGAGTATACGACCCTTTCCCGTAGATGATGATGCGAACATAAGGTGTTGTTAAATGACGACAAAGCCACGAGAATTCGAAAAGAATATAGGTGAGATGAAGAAAGAGTAGTGACAAATCAGGACCCAGCTCATAGTTATGATCTTCGACTGGGGAGAGGGGAACGCCGATCTACTGCGCTGAACTTTCAGTTGCGACGGTGGCTATGTTTTGCGCGGTATTCGACCACGGTGTACCATGCACCACCCAAAAGCGTGAGCACGATGCCGAGGACATTCAGGGAAGTGAGATTAATGTGGAAGAACCAGACAGCACAGAGGATGGTAAGAGCCTGCTTCACATTAGCTAGCCGAAAGTGCGAGTCAGTACAACAACACAAGACGGATTGTTGATGGGAATAACCTGCGACACCCATGCTAAGGGCGCCTGACCGTCGATTGGCTTCGAAGCTGACAATATTCAGCGTCCAAGCAACAATGCCGTTGCCAGATACCAGGATGACCTGCCAAAAGCTGCTGGAACACGAGGATCGTCGAAATACAAGGCCTATTTCCCCAAACAGGTAAGCGTAGGCGACACATTGTACAACCGCAAGGCGAGAGAGGCGTGTAAGGAGATCAAGGGGGTGCAACTGGAGGTGATGACGCCAAAATTGGGGTAGGAGGGCTGAAAACATGATTGCAGGCCGGGTGGGCATGCTGGCGCAGAATAGTTTGCGTTGTGCCCCTATCGGCTGCGTAGCGAGGGGTGCAGTCTGGATTCTATGTGTCACTATTGTCTTGAGAGCAGCTAGGACGGTGCCAACAAGTGTGAGGGTTAGACCCCACGTCGTGAAGTAGTAATCGCCATATGTGGCTAGCCCGACCCCGAAAATGACAATAATTATCGAGGAAATTTGATGCCGGTTGAAGCGGGTGTTAAAAAGGTACCAAGAAAAGACTGTAGTAAAAGCTGGCGTTGCAGCACGAATAATTTGGTGGAACTACCAAATGTTAACCAGCCCATGTTTCTAAGGGCAAAGCAACTTACTGGTACAGTGACAAGATCGAGAGACGCATTGCTAATAGCGATGTTGACAGAGTAGAGAATGGAGAATACCACAAGTACAGCATGATCTGAAGAACGGAGAGACTTTGGTTGGTAGACGTTTTGCAGCCGAAGGAAAGTACCACCAGCAAGTCCGAAGAGTGCATGGATGGCCGTAAGAGTATAAGGATATGGAAACGATAGTAGAAGGACCTTATTGTATAGGGTGAGCGTGAGGTTTAAAAGGAAGTATAAGGTAAGCCAGAACGCCTGACAATTAGAGATACCAGCGGCTCTAGCACGAACGTAGCGAAACACCAGAGCTGATAAGCTCTGCATTTCTTTCTGGGCGGTTAGAGTGAAGTTGGTACAAAAGTGGGATCGAGACGACGTGGAGAGCACGGGAAGAGGAAGAAAGCCATGCCCTGTTTTCGAGGGATTACATGTCATAGCTCTAGGTAGTGTCAAAGTGGTATGGAGTGGGCTGACCGATGGCGAGGCGGTCGCAATAGTATCAACCCTTGAACAACGAAGAAAGGCATCGCTGGTGCCAGTGAAGCATGCCGCTAGTGGATAGTAGGAAGACGGTCTGGTAGAGACATGAGCAGGAATTTGAGAAGACATGTAGTCATACAGTGCAGAAGAAATGACCAGGCTTGCCGGTACTTGTACTTGGGGTGGGCTGAGGTGCCAGTGATAGTGGTAGTGCAAGTTCTGATGGTTCATAAATTATGTAATCTAGTTGAAATGTTTTAACACAAAGCGCTTGTTACTCCAGCTGTATTTAAGGCTCATCGCACTCATTTGTGAAGCTGTGAGGCGTGTGGACGGCCTTGAGCGCTTGAGCGGTCATTAGCGTCATTACTATTGTACTTGGTCATTGTCGCCGAAAGCCCAGTCTCTAAACGGCCACTTGTATCGGTCACGTGGATTTCGGTGGCTCACGCGCTCACGCCTCACGTCGCCTCAACACTCCCCATACCGTCGTCTCGTTCGTACGTGACCATGGAACCCCTCTCCCCGACGCGCGCGCCGAGAGCTACAAGTGCGAGATCTTCCATAAAGCGTTCATCCTCTCCCAGTTCGCGTTCATCCCCTGCCAAGAAACCTAAAGCCAACCTTGGAGAACCCCGCCCAGACAAAGACAAAAGAAGGAGAAGAAAAAGGAGGAAACGGCCCATTACACAGGACGCAGGGGTACCACCGAAGTCCATGCAGAATTCTCGCTCTTCATCCGTCGTGTCTGAGCCCTCTCACCCTTCCGTATCTAGTCCAACTGAGAAGCGGCTTTCAGTGGCCTATCCTCCATCGGATGTCGTTTTCGACAGTCCATCGGCATCCGCACCCTCTCTCCATTCGCCACTGGTCGCCACAACAGTGTCTTCCAATGGACAGGCCCCTCCCCATACCCCTCGCCGTAAAGAGCGGGCACAAAGAACTTCACTTTCTGACAGCAAGGTTCGGTTCGCTTGCTATCTATTCTTGTTTTATTGGTATATTAACACTCCATAGTCCCTCCAGGACCACAAAACACTCCTTGCAGGCCTTGTATCCTCTCTTATATGCCAGATCTGTCTTGATCTGCTTCACAAGCCCTTTGCGCTCTCCCCCTGTGGCCATGTCTCTTGTTACCGCTGTCTTGTCAACTGGTTCCACGCTAATCAGCAACGCGGTGGATCAGAAGGTGAACGTGTCTTCTGCCAAAAAACCTGTCCTCAGTGCCGCGCTGTAGTGCGTGGCCGTCCAATAGGAGCATGGAATGTCAAGGATATGGTCGCTATTGTTGTCAAGAGTAGGCTGGCCCAAGACTTGCTAGAACCTGCGGAACTGAACTCCGAGGCGGCAGCTATCAATTCAGAACCACCATCTGGGGATCCATGGGCTAACATCTTCCCTCCCCCTCCCACGTCATCACGTCCAGGAACCTCTTCCCTGGACGGTTCGCCCAGTGACTTCGGTGTGTATGATGCCGAGGATCAGGTATATCGCTGTCTTGATTGCGTGCACGAAATCTGGGGGGGTTCATGTTCGCGGTGCGGTCGTCATTATCGTGGGCATGATATTGATACATCCGACGACAATTCATCAAGCGAAGAGCACCATGGATTATCGAGTATGCTGCCAGTCATGGAACGGGTTATGGGTTGGCCACGGAGCGTTAGTGAGGACGAATCGGATAATGGATCATACGAAGCCAGCTTCATAGACGATGAGGACTCGGAACGCCACCATAGTGAAGTGGTTGAAATCTTCTCTGATGACAACGGCGATTCCATCCAGATCACGGAACTGGCCATGACTCGGGGCAGGGGGGGAGGAGACGCTCAGATAGCATTTTCCGAAGACGACGAAGACAGAGATGAGAGGATCAGTGATATCGGTGGTACTGATGAACCTCCCATCGCTCGACGACGACCGGCCTTCGGGACTCGAATGCAAGTTCTCAGTGACAGCGATGTGTACGTTGAATGGCAGCCAATGGACGTGTTTCACTTTCTCAACTATCACTCGCAGGGACAACAGTCGTGGATATAGCACCAAGTCGTAAGTCCTTCGCCAGGAAAATACATATTCCTCATTTACTCAATCGCCCCATAGCGAGGACTCGGACTCGTCCGGTATCCGATCCATATATTCGGCCAGCCCCTAACCTTGCCCGATGGCGAGAAGGTCAATTTCCGGTTCTCTGAGACAGTGACAGTAGCAGTGACGAGAGTCGTAATGACGGTCATGTGTATTTGGTGTCCAACGGTCTGGTGAGCCTGTAATGTGACGTGGGGATGTGACCGGTCCGGGGGTCCGGCAGGTCCGGCAGGAGTCTTTGAGTTTTAGCAATCGATTACATCACCTGTCACGCGTGAACTTTTACTAATCGATGCGGTGTTTCAAAGTGTCGTCTTTGTAATTACGACATTGTATTTAGTTTCCCGTAAAATTTATAAATAAAAGAAAATAGTGGTGATTACAAAGCGGGGGAAGGCACGTGCAGAATGGGGGAATGACTAACCCGGGTGCTCCGGGTGCAGGCACAGGGAGCGTGTGCCGCATGCGAACGCACGGGAGCGCGTGCCATGGCAGAGCGGATGCGCAGGGCGGGAAAGTGGGGCGGGAGCGGGCGCCGTGGCGGAAGCAGACGGGGGCGGGCGTGGCAGCAGAAGCGCGCTCTCCGAGTCAGATAGTCAGATAGGCACATTGACAGCTATTAACTGTGATCCAATGGTTTAGTGGTAAATGCTCGCTAGCCTTAACTCGGCACTTTGCGGGCAGGTCTAGGGTTCGAATCTGTGCTGGTGCAATTGTTCTTTTTTGGTCGGCAGGTCTAGTCTCGGGAAGCGATCGCCTCGGCAAACGATTCATGAGCCTTACCCGAAAGGGAAGGTGTCAGGCGCGTCTCCGTGGAATTACCGAGCCCGAGCGGAGCGTCGGCGCTTCTAAAGATAAGCGCTCCCGCAATGCATTTGCCGGGGGCGTGAAGCGAAGCGAAGCGGGCCAAACCCGATGCGGTCTCGGCCTCGAAAATGCACTTGCCCGCGCCGTCGTGCTTCCCTCTATGGCAGTGCCTGCCGCCTACCCCCATTTGCTGGAGGTCCCGCACTCCCGGTTCCGGGGCCCTACCATTCACGCGTTCTCGCTGGTCGGAGGTCCCGCGTTCCCGGCTTCGGCCTTCGCACCCTCGCATTGCCCCCGATTCCATTTTGGGTGCACCCGCGGCATCGTGCTTGCCTTCGTGCGCACGGATTCCGCACCGGCGGCACCCACCCGGGCAGCCGGGACTCCCCTTTGCCCTTTGCTGCTGCACCAGCTCCCACTCGGCAACTTCCCTTGACCTTGACTTACATAAATTTATTATAACTCGAAGCTTACAGTAATCACCAAGTAAATATCTTATCAAATACAATGTTTCTTTGCTGAGTACGAAAGCGTTCGGTAAGTCCCACAGGCGGGAATACCGGAACTATGGTACAGGAAAATCTCCTTTTTTGGTAATGTGATCGGTTGCTAAAACTGCCGACCTTCCGGCAGGCGGCAGCTGTGCGAGGTTGCCCGGAAAAGGAAAAATGGTTACCTGTACACAAAGGGACGGTGGTGTGCCAACCTGTTCTTCGTTCTTCCTGTCATGGGTAACACCCAGTCTGGGTACACACTTACACGAACCGCTGCAACATTAGACTCGTTTATCAGCGAGCTCGGCCCTGAGATTGTCTACGAGAAGAGGTAGGTACCGATGGATTGACATGAAGATCGACGTGACGATGTGATCCAAAAGTCTTGGATCCTCGCGTTTTCTGAAGACCGTTCGTTGTCGCCATCGAAATGGCCCAGTAGTTGTGAAGATTTACATCAAGCCGGACCTTGGGCTTAGTTTAGGCACGTACCAGAGGAAGCTGAAAGGTATGGAGCGCGATTGTCACCTCTATTAGTGTTGAGTCGACAATCTGGATAGCGGAGCGGGAGGCTTTGCTCGATATTCCCAACGTCTACGGCTACCAGAACTCAATCGAGTCCGACAAGGCTGGGTACCTCATTCGACAATGGGTCGCAAGTAATCTTTACGATCGCATAAGGTGAGTCGTACCGTCATAATTCCCGCGGGTATTTACTTACAATTCCTTTTCCACAGTACGCGCCCTTTTCTTAGTCCAATCGAGAAGAAATGGATAGCATTCCAACTGCTTAATGCCCTACGAGACGCTCGCTCTCGCAAAGTTGCTCATGGTGATGTGAAGTCAGAGAATATACTCGTTACCTCTTGGAACTGGGTTTACCTTACCGATTTCGCATCACACAAACCGACTTACCTCCCTCTGGATGATCCATCCGACTATGCTTTCTACTTTGACACTTCTGGTCGACGTTCGTGTTATGTTGCTCCAGAGCGTTTTTTCGCGTCTGGTGCCCGTCCAGATGCTGCATCGACCGTGGGAATCACCGACCAACAAAGCCACGATGCTAGTGTAACAGAGGCTATGGACGTCTTTAGTGCTGGATGCGTAATTGCGGAGCTCTTCAGGGAGGGTGCACCCTTGTTTACGCTCAGCCAGCTCTTCAAATATCGGGAAGGAGAGTTGAATCCCGACGGCCTCCTTACTTCAATCGAGGATCTCAGTGTTCGCGTAAGTCCTGCATCAGCTGACGGGGTTATCTGTGGCCTGATTTATCTCATGACCTCAGGAACTCATCAAAGAGATGATTGCTCTCACTCCTTCAGCAAGGCCTACTTTTGAAGCGCTGCTGCATAGTGCCCGTGGCGTGGTCTTTCCGGAGGTGTTCTATTCTTTTCTGCATGGCTATGTGTGGTCTATCAATGAGTTACCTATAACAGTAACAGCCGCATTTCCCACTCATCCCACTACTGGTGCTTCGCCGGAGATCTTGACGCCAGCGACATCGGCTGCCTCAGCTGCAGTGTCTACAATAAAAAGTGGTTCCGTCACACCCGTGCATGCGGTGGATACAAAGGCCCCGGAAGCTATGGTGCCCAGGGATGCGGATCACAAAATGGAGAAAATTTGGGCCGACTACGAAAGCGTAGAGCCTTACCTTCTCGAAGATACTGGTGAAAACACGGTAACGGATGTTCGGGTTGACTACGCGCCAGCAGAAACACAAGGGAAGCCTTTCCAGGTTTGTCTTTCCTCGGTGTTTGGGAGCATTTTTGAGGATTAGACATTATTAGGACATTCTTCCCATAGAATTGTACATCCCAAACAGGGATTCGAAGCTTTTGCGGGCACAGAAGCTAAGATCCCGTGCAGCAACAGAAGGTAGTTATGCAATAGCCTGTCTCGCTTAGTATTGATTGATGCTTGTACCTAGATGGACCTGCCCTTATCATCCTAGCTCTGGTCTGCGCTAATGTCAGGAATTGTTCTCAACCGTCAAACAGGTTGCGGGCGCTGGATGTGTTTCTTGCTTTATCCGTGCACCTAACGGACGAGGCGAAGCTTGACCGATTGGTACCATATATTGTCGATCTTCTACGTGATGATGCCGCGATGGTTCGCGGTGCTGCTCTCAGGACGCTCTTGCAAGTGGTCAGTACTCCCGTATAGCTGGGTATTCATGAACTGAGCACTATAAAGCTGACACTCGTGAATGTGATAACCCCCGCTAACGCGTCAATTTTCCCTGAGTATATCATCCCCAACATCCATCCATTGGTTAACGACCCCGAAGTGTCTGTGCGCTCCTTATATGCTCAATGTATTGTCCACCTTGCAGATGCAGCAGGACGATATTTGGAGATGGGCCAGGCACTCAAGGCCCACGGAACATTTAAAGTTGCTGCAGATACTGTCGAATATGATGAAGCCCAGTTTGAAGTAAGTCCAACTATCTAGTATTTTTCAGCTGATATCTCCCTGAGTATTAGGTTCCGTATGATGCTGCCCTGCAGGACTTGCAGAACGCTATCCAAGAGCATCTTGTTACGCTACTCGTTGACCCGTCCAGTGTCGTAAAGCGTGCAGTTCTGCGTGACGTGTCGTCTTTGTGCATCTTTCTGGGGCGACAGCGTACAAACGATATCCTACTAAGCCATATGATTACGTATCTGAACGACCGGGACTGGCTTCTCCGCTATGCTTTTTTCAATGCGATAGTGGACGTGGCGGCGTGTGCAGGCGGAAGGAGTCTTGAAGAATATATACTGCCTTTAATGATCCAGGCATTGTCAGGTCGGCAGCGTTCCCTCCCTTACCTTCCATCTATGGCTAAACCCCAGTTTCAGACGTTGAAGAAAGTGTTGTTACTCGCGTTTTGGCAGCACTAACCAGCCTTTGTGAATTGGGTCTCTTTCAAAAGATGCGCATCTGGGAGCTTATGAGTGCAAATTTGGGGTTTCTCTACCATCCCAATACCTGGATACGACAGGGTACTTCTCAATATGTTGCCCAAGACAGAGTTGACATTTTGTCTTGTACTAGGCGCGACAGCCTTTATCGCCTCTGCGGCGAAGCACCTCCCCTCGAGCGACGTCTGGGGCATCCTTTATCCCTCTCTTAGACACTGTCTTCGGTCCGATGTGCGCAACGTTGACGAGTTTAGCTTGTTGATCGCGCTGAAGTCTCCTGTTTGTCGTCATTTTTCATTGTACTGTGCCCCTACTCACAGACGACAGCTGGATAGGCCGGTGTTTGACGCTGCGCTACAGTGGGCAATGAAGGCAGATAAAACGCATTTTTGGAGAGGCTACAAAAAGTCGACAAAGTTCGAATCACCACATGATAATGTTGCTGCGAGCAAGAAAGCAGTAGCTACACGTATAAAGACCGATGAGTATGTGCAACCGGCCTTTTATATTCCACATGATCCAAGCCCTGTGTAGGGATGAGGGTCACCTCGCTAAACTAAGACAACTCGGGATGACACCAGCAGAAGAGGCAAAACTTGTTTCCATGCGCGATTATATTCTGAAACTTGCTAATGCAATTTCAAGGTCTGATCATACGTCACTCTATGTTGTAAAACTTGCCTGATGTCCTATAGTTATTCTCTGCGCCAAAGGATGGACGAGGAATCCGACATCTTAAAGACAACGGCTCATGTTGAACTGCAAAAGCTTAAAGTCGTTCCCCAGACCGTTTTCCTGAAGACCCGTGTAACCGACTTGTCCTCCCGCACACCTCGGTTGCTTCCAACCCCCCGACATTACACGCTCGAGCAGCCTCGATCACCCCGAACCGATACATCTCGTTTATCACGACCATCCAGCATCGACTACGGGTTCAGTGGCGCGCCATTTGAAGATCTACGCCGGAGGCTAACTGCCATCAACGGTTCTGGGGTTTCTCTTCCCTCTTCTCTCCCACATCGTCCATCTTCAGTGTCTGTCTCGAGTCACTCCCAACCCACAGGCCCCATCTTGAATGACTTACCAGAAGTGTCTGATAGGCCTGGAAGTCCTACTGACTCTGTACTATCTGGCCCAAATCCGCCTTTAAGTCGTGCGATGCATCGCCTGCACGTCGGAAGCGGTGATGGTCAGAAGGCAGCACCAGCTATTGGGTCCTCAAAGGCCAATGCGATTGGTCTGCTGGAAGCTACTTCAAAAATGTTGCATGAAGGATCCTCGGAGCACTCTGGACGAACTTCCCCTGTTTCTGCTGCCGGAACAGTAACAGTCTTGGGACAAAACTGGCGCAGGACTACATCATTGCCACCAATTTCTACCTACGGTAAGCGTACCACATGCCATTATTTTCATTCTATAGACGGGAAGGCTGAATAGCGGTCCAGATGGCCATGAAGCTGGCGTCAATAACCTTTTGGAACACTTGTATCTGGACAGTAATCGAGAGTACCAGCATGACTTTGGGCCCCGAGTTCACGAAGGTCCTGTGCGGCGGCGCAACACTGTTCGGCAGAGTTTCATTCCTCGAGATGGTACAGCAAGGCGGCCTGAAGCAACACTCGTAGCACAGTTAAGCTCTCATACTGATGCCGTTACAGCCTTTGCTGTGTCGCCGGACCACGTATTTTTTGTTTCGTCCTCAGACGACAAGACCTTAAAGGTTTGGGATACAGCGAGATTGGAGCGGAACGTCACAAGCAAACCGCGGTACTCATACACACAACACGACGCAAAGATCAAGGCTGTCTGTATGCTTGAAGGCGTGCATTGTTTCGCTAGCGCTGCCGATGATGGGAGTCTTCACGTAGTTCGCGTGCACGTTAGCCAGACTGGTGCCCTTCCACGGTATGCAAAGATTCATACAATTCGCGAGCATCGAACATCTCGACCTGGGGAATATATCACTTGTATGGCCCACTATGACTCAGGTGCGTCGCTTACACCCCCCCCACGGTCCTACACTCATGAAGCCTAATTCCAGAATCGGCATCCAATCTTGTGTATGCGACTACACACTCGACTATATGCCTTTTAGACCTACGTACTATGCGAGTTCTGCTCTCCATGGAGCACCCAAGCCACAGTGGACCCATTACAAGCATGTGCCTGGATAAAAGACACGCCTGGGTAGTTACAGGGACGGCGTCCGGTGTCTTAACTTTGTGGGATATACGTTTTGGTCTGCTGATAAAGACCTGGAAAACTGTCGCTGCCATGACAAGTGGATCCTCTCGCATTTACCAATGTGTTGTCCATCCTTGCCGCGGCAAAGGTCGGTGGATAATCGTGGCCGTGGAGACAGCACGACCAGGTGCCCAGAATGTGCCATCCGTACTTCTGGAGGTCTGGGATATTGAAACAACGAACTTGGTGGAGACATATGGCACAAGGGCTGTCTCTAAAGCCTCGGCCACCCCTGAAGTTCCCCAAGATCATTCTGGTGGCACGCCAGAGCCGAGCGCGGCTGCGGCAATTGCTGCACTTGTTCGTGCGAGACAACATGGTGTGGGTACTCAAGCGACTCGCCGTCCGTCCTCAGAGGCACCTACACGAGAATCGATCCCCAGCGGAGCTCCTCCTGACATCTGCGCCCTCGTGGTGGGGCAGGAGTTTGGCGGGCATTCAACTATTCATCGTTCTGCAGGATCTTCTCTGAACTCGGAAGGTCAATCTACGGGGGGACGAGGATTCATAGTAAGCGGCACTGAAGACCGCAAGCTCACGCTTTGGGATCTTGGCAAGGTAGAACGGACAACCATCCTCAGCGGAGTGGAGTTGGAGAACGAGAAGCCAAGTTACAGGTAATATATCCTCCGACAGTATGGTTCGATAGATCTGATGGCCACCGAAATAGCTCCACCCCATCCTCTACTGGTTCTACTACGAGTTACGTTGAGACGTGGATGGCCTCTGCACAAGCCAGCAGCCAGCAAAACCGCCCTCCGCAACGGATGATGCTACTGAGTAATAGTCAGCAAAATCTGCTCCGGCCACACCAGGATACGATTACAGCGCTGGCTTGCATCGACTCTCCATTTCGGTGTGGGATAGTTAGTGGGGATCGTATTGGCGGAATCAAGGTATGGCGGATTGATGGCACAGATTAGTAATGTGTAGATATTTCGGATATAACCGAGCGAATTGAGTCACGTGACTCGAGTCGGGGTTGTGGTTTGCGCGATCGCGAGTGAGTCAAGTCGAGTCGAGTCGAATGCTTATCGGCCTTGGGCGGCAGCAAGGCCTTTCCAGTCTATCACTGCGCTGGTATCCAAAGCATCTCTCTCCACATTTACCCGTTCGCCCACTTCGTCTGCAGTCCTTTATGACCCATCCGGCCGTATCCTCAGGCGCCGTCCCGATCCCAGATCTGGCGAGCCAGCAAGTGCCCAGACTGCAGAAAGAGAAGAAACCCAAAGCCGTGATTGCGTCCTCGTTCCCTTTGGAGGTCCGTCGTTACCGTAGTGACCTCACTTGATGCATGACTCGCCGTGTCTTTCATCAGCTACAGCCACCTCCCGATTTCTTTGACCATCGTGTCAAGATCTTTCAAGACTTGAAGGCAGAATATGATGCCTTCCTACGAGGTTCGCGCGTCCGTTCCTCCTCACACGATTAAAGCTCACGACGGCCAGCACAACCGCGTCGGGAAATCACGATTACTTTACCCGATGGCGCCGAGCGTAAAGGCACAAGCTGGGAAACCAGTCCAATGGATATCGCAAAGGATATATCCAAGAGCCTTTCCGAAAAGCTTGTCATCGCCAAGGTACCAATCCCTCCGTCACACGATTGACGGGTCTGTCTTTAACCCTCGAGCGCGCTGCATAGGTGGATGGTGAACTTTGGGACCTTGAGCGGCCACTAGAGAAGTCGATAAAGCTAGAGCTGCTTGATTTTGAACATCCGGAAGGTGAGCCTGAGCCTCGACGCAGTTGCTTTGTGCCCATTGAGCCCACTCTCCCTTTATCAGGGAAGAAGGTGTTCTGGCATTCTTCCGCCCATGTACTCGGGGAGGCCACCGAAAGACACTATGGATGCCATTTATGCCTCGGTCCGCCGACAGATGATGGTTTCTTTTATGAGATGGCGATCAACGATAGGTGATATCGCATTTTTTCCGCTCACTGGACGGTTCTTATGCGAAAGTCTTAGTAGAGTGATTACGAATGCAGACTATCCCCTGCTTGAGAAGGTCGTAGAAAGTGCCATCAAAGATCGGCAAAAGTTCGAGCGTTTGGTCGTTTCAAAGGACAAATTACTAGAAATGTTCCACGTGAGTCGAGAAGCACGGTTTCCTAACCTTTCGCCCCTCTGATCATGATGCGTTGCAGTATAATAAATATAAAAAATATCTTATTGAGACCAAAGTTCCCGATGGGAAGTCTACAACTGTATACCGCTGCGGACCGATGATCGACCTCTGTGTTGGACCCCACATTCCTCACACGGGAAAA